>LT969557.1:62500-95000 GCA_900097035.1 Plasmodium blacklocki (nom. inval.)
TTTTTTTTCTCCCCCACCCCCTTTTATTCCTTTCTCTGTTCTTCTTCTTCTTTTTTTTTCCCCTCTTCTTTTTTCTTTCTATATATTTTTTTAATTACTCCCACTTATAAAGCTACACCTCTTAAGTAGTTTTACAAAGTTACAAATTTGGGTAAATAATAAATTATTCAACAGAAATAATAGCTTACTTTCTCTACTGATTTCACCAAGCCTGTTCCCTTGGTTGTGGTTTCGCTAGATAAAATAGTAAGGTATATGTCGTGGGGATTATACAATTTTTATAAAGATATGTATAAAAAAAAAAAAATTAATCCTCTCACTGTTACGTGACAAAGATTAATTTCCGTTGCAATCAGGAATATTAAAAATATAAAAATTATATAATAATAAACTTTCATTACAACTACCCCTGCCTTTAAACGCAATCGAAGCACTTCAACATTCGACTTACTAGGAACGCGGAAGGACGTGTCATCGTGCTATAATATAACAAGGATATATATACATATATATACGTATAGAACATACATATATATAGTATATATATTTGCATATATAGGATAAAGTCAATAATATAAATATTATATGACCTTTTATTTCATTCACAGTGACAAAAAATTATATAAACTCCCAAACATTATCGGTATAACATACTGAGTGTATATTACGTAAACAGTAATTATATAATATCAATACATATATATATATATATATATATATATTGAAAATTGAAAAGAGGGGGGAAATAAAAATTAAAGAAGTAATTAAAAAAAAGAAGAAAGCCTTTAAACATACGTATAAAGCAAATATAGGCATGTATACATAGTATCTATTACACGACATCTAAAAGTCTCATACATATACATATATATATACATATACGTAGAAACTATTATTTGTCTCGTACATATACATACACACCTATATATTGTTACATAATATGCCGAAGAATAACTCTAATCTTGTTCTTTCTTTAATTTTTCGCCTCTTTTCGATAATTTACTTTTACTCCTATTATATAACTCAGTACAAATTTATTTCCCTAAATTTCGGACACTCAAAAATATATATATACATATAGTATTTGGGTGTATATTGGACGACTTCCTTTGCTATTATATAATCTATATAAACTAGAGGCTGTTAACCCAGGAGACCTCAAGCGGCTATTATAGGTACGCTGTTATAAAAACTAAGCTTGTTCAAATAAGGAATCAAAGAATATAAAAATAAATTATATCTTTAAAACTTATAAGCAATATCCCTCCTAATTTCCGTGATAGTAACCACAGCATTCGGGTAATTCCCTAATTTTTAATAGAATTACTATTGATACAAAAAAAAAGAATAAATTACATATATAAAATACAAAACAAGAAATTATTATAAAAATAAAATCTATGATCTCATAAATTATATATGTATAAATTCATTCTTCTATAGTTGCCAATTTAATATGCCGACCGCTGTGCTAAGCCATTCTAAGTATACGACTCTTGCATTTAAGACATAGGCCTAGCTATATATTTTCATGTGCAATAATTATAAAGGAATATAATTTAAAATACGCACTCCGAAGGTGGCTACTATATATTGGAGTTCAGTGATTAATTGTTACCATTTATGACTTAAATTTTTATGAACGTACAGGAATATTAACCTGTTTACTTTTATTTGAGTAGAGGAAAATTTACGGGTGTTAGAGATTAAATGTATGCCCTCTCATAGTATAATAGAGTACAGGGTTGATACAAGTTCGATCATAACACATTCCCCCTTGTCACCTATGCTAAACTTTTTTTTATCTCTTCAAAAAATGAAGAAACATCGTAAAAAACAAAAAAAAAAAAAAGTAGCAAACTCATAAGCAAGCGACTAACTCTTGTAAATTTAAATTAATAAATCTATATACAAGAAACCCATCTCCACTTTAGTCTTCAAATTGTTATATTTGAAATATTTGCTACTTCCACCAAGATCTGCACTAGGGAGATGTTCCACGAAAACTCACGTATTTCGCTTCGATACAAAAAACCCCACGATTTTCTACACATAAAAAGTTTAAAAACAAGAAAATTAAAAAAAAACAAAAAGAAAAAAACAAACAAACAAAAAGAGAAAAAGAAAAGAAAAAAGAAAAAAGAAAAAAAAAATTTTTTTTTTGTTTCCTCTTTTCTTTACCTATCCTCCCAGTTGATTATAATTTTCTAATTTTTTTTTTTTTTTTTCTTTATCTTTTTATGGCTTGGTTTCGGTAATTCACTTTAGCGCCATCCATTATAAGGGCAAGTTCACTCGGCAGGTGAGTTATTACACACTCCTTAGCGAATTTCAACTTCCATGAATATCGTCCTACTGTTATCATGAACCAACACCTTTTCTTTTAAAACAGAATCTCATGAGCGAATATTTAGGCACCTTATCCAAGCATTAGGAGCATCCCTCATTACCAATTTCTTTTTTAATAAAAAATGGTACACTTGGAGTTATCTTATTTTTATATAAATAAAATAATATATATACAACTTATATATATTTATTTTATTTACACTTTTTACCAAAGTATCAAGAAAAATTAAAATATAAATTTACAAATTCACAATTAGATCTTTTATATCAACATTGTGTATATATACATATATATATATATATATATATATATATATATATATATATATATATATATATATATATATATATATACATATATATATATATTTTAATTTATCTTGTACGATAAAAATATATCAAAATCAACTCCAGGGGTCTCGAGAGATCTTTCGAAAATAACCAGCTAATATAAGGCTTTTCATTTTTTATATTTCCTACAATGTAATATTAGAAAAAAAAAAGGATTCTTAAATATTCTTATTCACTAATAATTAATGATCAATATTTATTTAAGAATAACACTTTTTTTATCCATATAAACGACACTTACATATCTCTAATAATTTTATTACATGTATAGTACAAAGCCCTTCGGGTCCTATCAAATATACTCTTTACTCAGTTAAAAACATAATAGAAAAAAAAAAAAAAAAAAATTAGAAAAGAAACAAAAAAAAAAATAAATATTTCTTAACATGTTAAATTTTTATTTTAATTTTTCTGTTTTTAATAAAGTAATTTGTATGCATTGAAATGAAAAATAAAAAAAATAAAAATTATACAAAAAGTAAAAGAAAAAAAAAAACAAAAACAAAAAAAAATTAATTTTTCTATTTTCATTTCTTTTTCCATTTTTATTTTTTTCATCTCATAACAAAATCTACAAATCAAATGAAAGTGAAAATATATAAAAAGCCCACACATACATATATACATATATACATATATACATACATATATATATATATATATATGCGTGTGCACACTTATTACATATATCACCCATTTTGAACATCCATTCGCGTACACATAAAATTCACATGTTTCCTCTAAACATATACGCTTGCATATTTGATAGACTCCTTGGTCCGTGTTTCAAGACGGTCGGTTTAAGAGAGGATTTTTTATAAACAACTTATACATATATAAAAACAAAAAATATAAATACATTCTATTTTTACATATATATTTTTTACTCCTAAGTAAATAGAAATGTTTTTAATCAGAAAAAAGTGTTTTCCATTCATTAATTCTTATTTTTTTTAAAAAAAAAAATAATAAATTATATAAAAATAAATAAAAATAAATAAAAATAAATAAAAATTTATTATTATATATATATATATATATAATTAATTCTTTAATTTTTTTAAAAAAAAATTACTTCAATCTTCAAAATTTCTCTTATTCACTTTTGTTTATTATAATAAGGAAATTACCAAAGAGAAAATGGAGGTTTTCTCTTATACATACATATACATATATGCGCACATGTACATACTTTTAATAATTTCCTTACGTTTTCACGCTCTTAATCCTTTCCACCTTAACGATTTCAGGTACTATTTAACTGCTCATTCCTGAGTACTATTTCATCTTTCCCTTACGGTACTTATTTGCTATCGGTCTCCTACACATATTTAGCTTTATGTGAAATCTATCACACGTATTAGTGTCCCCAATTCATAAAACACAACTCATTCTTTATTTTTAACTCTAATTTAAGCACAAGGTAGATATTAAAACTAGTACGGGCCTTTCACCCTCTTTGGGATAATTTTCCATTATATTTCCTATATATATTTTTAATATCCTTGCTCTTGTGTACCCGTAAAATAGATGTATATACACATTACGTAATATATAATCCAAAGAACAGTTATCATATAGAGTATATTATAATAAAAAAAGAAACAATTCCAACAATTCTTTTAAAAAAAAATCGAAGGATTCTCTAAATTGAGCTTATCCTTTTTTACACGCTGTTACTAAAGGAATCATTGTTATTTTCTTTTCTTCCGCTTAATTATATTTTAGCAATTTTAAAATTTCAGCGGATTTGCCCTCCTAAATTAATCACAAAAAGAACATTGATATTATATAACTTCGTCCCTCTCAATAGATTCACGCACAACACTTGACACATATATACATACATATATACATACATATATACATATATATATATAGTAAATATGTGTGCAAGTTTTTTTTTTCTTCAGTTGTGACTACATTCGTTCCTCTATTCCATGGAATAAAAAAAGAAGACTTCAAACCAATTCCCCAAGTTGTAAAACATAAACAGGGAAAATGAAAAGCATAAACTATAATATATCATATAGTAACAACCTGTATGTACGTATATGCGATATATATATATATATACACATATACGCATATACACATAAATACATATGTGCAGGGAGTTTCAATGAAGTCTCTCATTTAAACCAAATTCCTAATTTTTATAAGACAAAGTGTTAACATCAAACATGGTTACATTTGTACAAATATAAAAAAAAAGATATCTTCCTAAGTTCTTTTAGTAGCACATATTCCAGTTCTTTAAAAGAAAAGGAGACTACGAACAAATTATTCGGATCTATACTGTACACAATCTAGCGAAAAGTTTTTCACATGCAAGAGGTATGTCAAAGCATATTATTCCCCGTTACAGCTACTCTTTTAACTATACATAAAAACAAATATTAAAATATATAAAAATATATAATTAATACGTTTATATGCATAGCCCAAAAGCGTGAAATCATTTTATATCAAAAAAAAATATATAAAACCCTTAGAGAGTACCGAGACACATATATACCAAACGTACATATGTGCAAGCATAAACCCTGCTTCGTTTTCCATAAACAGGGATTTTTATTTCGACTCTTATAAGTCTAAAACATCTAACCATTTATTATGCTACCTCTTAAACATTAATACGAACTCAACAAATATTGGGAACGTAAAAAATGTCTAGTACTATGTAACGTCATAATCGTGAGATTATGAGGCCTAAGGTAAAATTAATTAACACGTTGCTTTTCTCCCTCCATAGTACAATTATAAAAATATATACTTACAGAGAGTAGAATGTCATCACATAGATAAGTAAAACGAAAATACCAGTCCATTATATATATATATATATATATATATAATTTTTTAATGTGATAATTTAGGAGTACTGTTATAAGCATTTCTTTCGTAAAAAAAATTATACAGTATTTTAATTCTACATTCAGCATTTATTCAAATGTTGTATATAATACATACAGAATATCGCATTTAATTGCGGCCTTCATCGCTGTAGGAACCAAGACATCCATCGTTAAGGTTATGTATGTTAATAAAATGACATTACATCAAATAAGTCTTATAAAAAAACAAATACATTATAATAATATGCACATTAATAAATTTTTATTATATATATATATATATATATATACACACACATACCAGAATGTATATATATATATATATATATATAATAATAATAATTTATTAATGTGTATATTATTATAATGTATTTGTTTCTTGTTTATTAATAAAATTAGTATGTAAAAAATTGAAAAATTACTAGATTTTTAAATGTAGAAAATATAATTATAATCATCCTTTATATAATATATTAACATTTCTACTACTATACTATCTACTTATTATATATAAAATTATAATAATACTTTCGATAATATAATATCAAACGTTCCTTTACTTAAAATATAATATATATATATATTTCTATATATTTATATATTATTTATTTTTTATAATAAAAACACAGTTGCTTTCTAAAAAGGATTCTATATATATAATTTATATATTATATTATCCGCTCTTTCCTCTATAATATATATATATATTAATACATATCTTAATGTGTGTATATAATATGAACATATCATAATATATATATATACCTATATACATATATATTAGACATATATCATAAAACGAAGGAAGGGATTACAAAAGGCACACATAAAATAAATTAAATTTATTTTTAATAAACACATTATTCTATATACATAAAAATAAAATATATTATATATACATATATTTTTAATATTTACTTCATAATATATATATATGTCAATATGTTTATTCTTGGCTTTTTTTTAATTTTCTTCTTTTAACATTTTTTATAAACCCAATCCCTTCCTTCGAAGACATGACTTTTCTCCAAATGAGTTTATTTATTTAAAAACGTGAATTTTCTTTTTTAGAAAATTATATAAACCTGAAGTTTTCATTAAATTAAACACAAAGGTATTAATCAAACTTAAATATATTATGAGGTGTATGTACGCTCACAAATTAAGCATGCCTTCCCTTATATTTAATAATATATATATATATATATATATATATATATATTATTTAACATTTTAATAAAATCAAAAGAAATTAAATTAAAAAAAAAAATGTACATAATATATATTTTTTTAATATTTACTTTATAATATATATATGTCAATATGTTTATTCTTGGCTTTTTTTTAATTTTCTCCTTTTAACATTTTTAATAAACCCAATCCCTTCCTTCGTAGACATGACTTTGCTCCAAATGAGTTTATTTATTTAAAAACGTGAATTTTCTTTTTTAGAAAACTATATAAACCTGAAGTTTTCATTAAATTAAACACATAGGCATTAATCAAACTTAAATATATTATGAGGTGTATGTACGAGCACAAATTAAGCATGCCTTCCGTTATATTTAATATATATATATATATTTATATTTATATATATTTATACATTTATATTTATATATATTTATAATATATATATATTTATATATTTATTTATATTTATATTTACAATTTTATATATAATAATAAACATAAAAATGTTAAAAAAGTGGGAATATAATTTATTATACACAGAATATATAACATTAACAAATAATATATTAATTCATTTCTCTTTTCATATATAAAATTAAACACCATATTCTTGTAAAATACATATAAATATTATTTATTTATATTTAAATTGTTCATCCAATATATAAATTTTTTAATTTTTAATGTTTAATTTATTTTTTTTTTTTATTTGTATTCTTCAACTTGACATATTTATTTTAATATATTACACATTATATGTATCTCTTAAATATTTCTCCTCTTTTTTAAAAAATACCATTAATCGATTTCAAATTTTATAAATATATTATCATATAAATATATTATCATATAAATATATGAACATATAAATTCTTATATTTCATCCCCTTGAACAAATAAAAATCTACATAAAATTTTCCATATATAGAAGAAATATATAACTACATAATACAAAAACATATATAAAACAATGTAACTTGTTTATGTAACAAAATATTCTTCCTATAAATAAAAGATTAAATATGAATATTTCTCATGTTATATTTAACAATACAGTAATTATAATTTACAATAAAATGATATTTATTATACAACAAAAAAAGAAAAAAGAAAAAGGAAAAAGTTTATTTATATATATATAACATTCTTTGTAATCATTTCATAACTATATATATATATATATATATATTTATTTATTTATTTATTTATTTATTTATTTATTTATTTATTTATTTATGTATCTATGTATGCTATAAATACCAGTACATAAAACACCTTATTTTTTTTAATATATTATTTCTTGAATTATATTATCTTCATTTTTAAAGGTTTTGTTTAAATGTTTTTCATAACTTTATATTCTCCTCCTTATATATGATTTATTACATGAAAAATATATATATATATATATTAAACCTTTTCTATGATCCACATATTAATATAAAAAAAATAATAATAATAATAATAATAAAATAATAAATAAAATAACAATATCATATATTAATATGTCTAAATGATTGTTTATATGATTATATACTTATTTACTTATTTCTTTCTTTTTTTTTTTTTATGTGTGTATGTGTGTACTATTTTTTTTCTTATGTTTATCTCTTTCTATGTCTGTACATTTATATATAATTTTGTTAAAAAATTATTTCCTTATCTGACATTTTAATATACAATACATTTTTAACACTAAATGAAAAAGAATAAAGAAAAAAATATAATAACACTCCATATAATCATCACATTAACATTTGTATTAACAATTAATTTGATATTTATATTTATATTTATATTTCGTTAAGAGTGACCTTTTTCATGTAACATAATTTTATCATAAGAATACTATTTTCATATTTAATAATATGACAAAATATTAATATATTTACAATTTACATTTTAACACCTTCAAAATGTTTATATATATGTTCAGCCTTGTTCATATATATTGATTTATTCAAAAAACACAAAAAAATAAAATAAAAAATATAATAAAAAAATATAAAAGCAATATATGAAATTAATAAATTTGTAATTTTTTAAAATGTCAAAAACAATATGTATCTTAAAAAACGTATGGCACCTAATAATGTTTAATTTTTTTTTTTTTTTTTTATACATCTTATGATTCATTCTTATCACATATTTTTTGATTTACATCTGCTGCGGCAGGTATAACAAAATCCCAGGGTTTAAATACCACATTTACACAATTTTCATCACCAATAGAACAGCCAGCAAGTAAATATGCATTATCTCTAATTCCTAAAGCTATACCAACAATTATTAGTTTAACGTTTTGTTCTTTATATGCTTGTACAACATCGGGTATCATATTTTTATTGGCACCATAATCAAATCCATAATAAAATAATACAGCAACTTTAGGAGCATCCTTTCGAGTGCCATCTCCAAATATCACATTTTCTATAGCATACTTTAAAGCATTAACATATAAAGTATCAGAACTTGCAGCTATACCCTCATCAATTGAATTAATTTTCTCAAGTAACATATTTTTGTCATGGCTACTTTCATCAGTAAATGGAACGAATACTCTTTGCTTACCTGCAAAAAGGATAACTGACATATGAGCCTTATCCTTACTTACATTCGAATTAATGACCATAGATTCTAAAAATGGTATAGTTCCTTTTAACCAATAATCCTTCTGAACAAAACTTGATTCTTCAACAACTAATGTTATATCATAATAATTACTACAATAATCTCCTGGTACAACTACTTGCCCATTATCACATAAACCAGGATTATTTGAACAAATCGAATTACTATCACAAAAATCCCCATCATCAATACCTAAGTCACCCTTAATTACATATTCCACAACACAAGATATAATCTTTTCATCCTTACCTTCTTCCCCAACCTTTTTCATAGAGTTATGAGACACTACGTTCATTTTACAATATGTACCAACAAGCATACAAGCTGATATCATACCCAAACAAAATACTACCCTTAAGCTTTTCATTTTTCTCTATTACAACAACAAAAAAAATAATAATAATAAAATATATATATATATATATTATATAAATATAATATAACGGATATAAACTCGAATAATAAAGATAAAACAGGATAAATATATATATATATATATATATATAAAAATACGAAGAGTAAACAAACACTTTATATTAACTACTATACAAATTTATAATTAAAAAAGATATATTTAAAAATACAACGTTTTATAAATTAACACATATAGAAAAAAAATAAAAAAAAATTCACATTTCAAAGTAACATTCATAATATTTAAAAAAAAAAATAATAAATAATAATATGAATAAGAATATAAAATATATATTTAATTATAATTTTCAATTTAATATATTTTATTTTTATTATAAAATAAAAAAGATTTATTCCAAAAAAAAAAAAAAAAAAAAAAAAAAAAAAATTTAGACAAGCCAGCTAGCCTTTGCCACAAGAGTCAAAAAAAAAAAAATATATATATATATATATATATATATATATATACATATTTCTTTTTTTTTTTTTTTTTCAATATTTATAAATAGTTAGCAACTGCAAACTAACCATATGGAAAATTATTTAAATAGCTTTAAAAAAAAGTAGTAACTATTTTATAAGATTAGATTAAAATGTAACCACATTTTAAAATATAATAATTCTACATTATTAAAAATATATATATATATATATATATATATATATGTTCACATAAATAATACATTTTTTATTTAATAGTATTAATGTATTATATAAAGGGAAAAAAGTAATCTATGTGTCTACAAAACACCTACATTGTTCATAAATAAAGCCCATATAAATTTAAGATGTTTTTTTTTTTTTTTTTTTTTTTTTTTCTATTTATTTAAATAGCTGTAATTGTACAGAAAAATACATAAATATAATTAAAATATATTTATACATTGATTTACTTGTTTATTTATATGATTACAGAAAAAAAAAAAATATAATTTCAAAACATTGGTACACTATATGTATATATTTAGACATCATAAACACGTTTGAACATAAAAACATATGTTTACATAGACTCTACATATTCCCAAAAAAAAAAGAAAAAAAAAAAAAAAATCTTACATATATTTATACAAATAATAAAAATAAATTTACCCATATTCTAATTATATAATTATTTCATTAATATTATATATATATAATTAGTTTATGAAAAATAATTTCCAATTCATATGGCTTTTAAGTACTTTATTTATTTCTTTATTTATTTTATATACATCATAATGTCATATAAAATAAACATTTTATCTCTTATATGGTTGTATACACATACATGAAATCATATCATAAAATCAGGTTATTTCATGGTTAGTAATGATAATTATATAGAATAAATAATAAATCATGTTATAAATATCATAGAATCCAAAAAAAAAAAAAAAAAAAAAAAAAAAAAAAAAACACTCCAATCCAATCAAATAAAAATAAATATAATAAAATAATATGATATCAAATAAGATATGTATGTATTTTGTTATATAAAAACAAGTTGAAAAAATATTGAAAATATATATATTTATATGTATCTATAATATGATAAAATAAATTCTTTCATTAATTTTAAATCTGCAAAATAATTATAGGGGTATATTCCTTTTTTCAATTATTAAGAATATTACATATACTTTTAGCAGCATCCCAAAAATCGTTTACCTTTTACCTTTTTAACTACTGGTAAATTATATGTTGTTGCATATCCATTGGAACTAATATAATAATCGTACTGAAAAGAAAAAAGGGAAACATAAAAATATAAGACATGCTTATACATATATATATATATATATATATATATATATATATAAATATATATATATTTACATTTCATAAATACATTTATCTATTTATTTACCGTTGGAGCTATGAAAAAGGGATATTTCATTTGTTCCTTATCACATAATTCATAGACAGGTTTTTCTACACTATTAGAGGCTTCGTTAAAATCATCCTTCACTTCTTTATTATTTTCATTAACATCATTATACTGTGCCATTGGAGTTATTTGCATTTTAAAAAAGTAAAAATATATAAATATAAATAAATAAATAAATAAATAAATATATATATATATATATATATATATATATATATATATGTTCTACAAAAAAGATGTCGATTTATTTTCTTTTATATATTAAGGTTAATTTTAAAGATAGAATAATATATGATTTACATCTATAGACTAAGAAATATAAATATTTTTCATTATTCAACTATATGGTCTTTATTAAATGTTAAAATAATTTAAATTTGTTAATGAATTTATGACCAGTTTTTTTTTTTTTTTTTTTTTATCTTTGATATTTAGTATAAAAATGCGTAAAATGTTTCCATATATAAAGGTATATATATAATATGTATATTTATTTAATTTTTTTGTTATAAGAAATAACATTAATATACCATAACTAAAATGATTGTATACTTATATGTTTTATTATTTTATTATTTTCCTTCATGTAGAAAAAAGGAAACTTTAATATTATATAACAATAATATTGTATTTTTTTTTTAAATATAATAAACTTTTAAATAACGATATACACTCCTTTCCCTGTCTATATTATGTGTTTTACACATATATAATATATACACATGAAATATTGTGTAAACATATAATTTTATATAATTTTTAAATATATATACATATACTAATAAGATGAACAAAAATAATAAGGAAACAAAATTAAATTTTTATTCAGTCTTTTTTTTTTTTAAAATAATAACTTTAAGTAATAAAGAAAATATACATTAACAATTTCCAAATTTGTATGAAATAAGAATTACACACAGGAAAATAAAATGTTCATTGAATATTTAAAAAAAAAAAAAAAATAAAAAAAATAAAAAAATAAAAATTATTTTATTATACATCATTTTTTATTTTTATTTTTATTTTTTATAAATTTCAATATTATTGAAGTGAAAATAAAGATATATGTTCTTCCACATTTTTATATGTTTTTTTTTTTTTTTTTTTTTCTTCTATATATTTTGATGTAATCCTGTGATGATATAACACACATCATTGCTCTTAAGACCATTTCCATATTTCATTAATAAACGCACAGAGAGATATATATACTTTTCCCCTTTTTTTTCACATTAAATAAAAAAATAAAGAAATACATAAAAAAACAAACAAACAAAAAAAAAAAATATATATATACATATACATATATATATATATATATATATATATATATATATATATATAATAATGACGAATGAACAAACACCTGTTACCATTTAACAACAGTAAATTTAAATTATATTTGTCTTCATACATTTTGAGCCTACACTTATATTCAATAATATACCTACGTTATATATTATCATTTATATTTTATATTTTAATTATTTTTAATTTTTTTTATAAAGAGAAATAAGGTTCTTATAATAGCATAATATTTAAAAATAAAAATAATATATACAAACATATATTCATATATATATATATATTAACAAATAACAAAAAAATAAATATATGAAATACTTAAAAAAGGACATGTCATAAGATATACATATATATAAATGCTATTAACAACATAAATGAATAAATATATAAATAAATAAATTAATTAATTAATAAACAAATAAATAAATTTATATATATATATATATATATATATTTTTTTTTTTTTTTTTTTGGATGTATTAAAATTATACATACAACGAACTCCACCACACACACACATACACAGAAACCCCTTTTCCTTTTTATTCATCCAGGTGAACCGTTTCGATCATATACTCTGGGTCATAAAATAATTTACTAAATCTTTTATCTTCCAACAATTCTTGTGCATCAACTAGAACTTTTTGTTTCTTATGAATTTTCTTTTGTACTTTGTTAAGTAATTTATCGACATATTCTTTATTAACTAGAGTATTTTTTTGTGGTATTCTCATTTGTTGTTTTTCTTCTAATTTTTTCTGTATTAGATTCTTTTTATATGTTTCAAAATCAGTTTCTTGTATAACACTCTTAATATCTGCATATACCTTACTAGGTATATAATATCCATGTAAATATGGAATTAAATTTTTTGTACCTTTAAGATGATTAATATTAAGTTGATCAACTTGTTGGCTTGTTATAAATAAATAATCATCAAAAAGTTCATTTGAAAAATTATCAATTTCATCATCTTTCTTATATCTTTCTTTTTCTTCTAATTCTTCAGTTATACTATCTAAGAAATTACACCATTCAGGGGCTATACCAATAATAGGTATAAAATATATAAATATTTTTTTATTATCACATGGTATAAAACATAATCCCGAATTTTTATAAAATGTAAATGAATTTATATTTATAAATTCATTATTTAATAATTTCATTTTTTTATTACTACTATTATTTTTCTTTTCATCATTAAAATTGATAACCTGTAATGATAATAAATTACTTTTCTTTTCTGAATATATTTTTATACAATTAGAATCACAAGAAGCAATAAATTCATTACATGATGTATTGTCATTATTATTAAATATATTATCATCCACATTATTATAAATATATTTATTATTATTAATTTTTAAAAATTCTATTTTGTTAATAGATAAATCATTACAATGATCTTTAATAAATAAGGGCTTATTATGTCTTATATCATATAATTTCACTATACCTTTTTCGGAACCAATCCCTATTTTCAATCCATTATCAGAAAAAGAACACGATGTTAATTCATCATATTCATTATTCATATGTAAAAAATTAATACTTTTTTTTATTCTTTCATCCCATATTTCTAAAATTCCCTCTGTTCCTCCCGTACAAAAAATGGGAAGTTGAGGATTCTTACAAACAAAATTATTTTCTTCATTTTTTGTTTTTAAACTATTCTCATAACAACCATTTTGTAAATTTAAAATATATATATTATCAAATGAACCACATATATATAAATTACACGTTTCTTTATTATACATTATATTCCGTCCTTCCTTAGGAATACGCATCTTATGATATTTCCCAGCTGCATTATGAAATTCTATATACCGATTTTTACATAAAAAAACAATCTTTTCATAATTACTAGTCAAAAATTCAAACGTTCGAACCTCCTCATCAAAATGACGTCGATGCTTTATAGACAATTCTTTAGTATCATATAAACCTACTTGGGGTGGATACATTCCACTTATACAAAAATATCTACCATCATCACTTATTTTTATCTCATCACTTTTTCCAGGAAATTCCAGATCATGTAATATTTCTACAGAATTGTTTTTAATATCCTTTTGAAAATTCTTATTTTTTTTACCAAACGAATTGTTACTATTCTCGGGGTTCAACTTGCCAGATGTTAACGAATAAATCGTAATCCCATTGTTTATAAAAGATTTTATCATTTTTTTTTTTTTTTTTTTATCTAATATTTTATATTTTTCATAAATTTGATAATTTTTGTACTTGCTATTTTTATAACATTAACTAATTCATTTCTCATTCTTTATAACATAATAAATAAATATATATATATATTATATATATGTTTACTTAATATATAAAAATAATAAAGATGTTGATTATTTGTTATATAAATATATTAAATATTAATTTAAGGGAAATATTTATTTTATATCAAGGTAGTAAAAACAACAGAAAAAAAAAAAAAAAAAAAAAAAAAAAAAAAGAGAACATATATATATATATATATTATATGTTAATTATAACAACTTGAATTATTTTCTTTTTTTTTTTAAGTCAGAAATATATTATATTATATTATATATAGATAATATAAATTATATTCTTTTATTATAGGCATTATTTCTCCATTGTTTTAAAATAAATAAATAAATAATTATTACGTATATTTAATTCTTATACATATATAATATTATATATATATATATATATATATTAAAAAAATACATGACGTCAAATTTCTTCAAACATTTTTTTTTTTTTTTTTTTTTTTTTTTTACAACATATATAATATATATATATATAATATCATTATAATAAATACATATATATTTTTTCATTGACACCCTCCTGTGATGTGAATATTTTCATTTATTTGTATAGTTTATATTATTTAAAAAAATATAAATATATTATAAATATTGATCCTAATGATAATATATATATATATATATATATATATATATTTATTTATTTATTTTGGAAGGATAAAAATATTAACATTTCTTTTTCCTACAAAATTTTTTCTATCCATTTTTTTATACTTACAAAAATATATTAAAAATAAATTAGGGTTTATTTTTTTAATTTTTTTTTTTTTTCTTTGATGTTATTTAAGTTATAAATAAAAAGAAAAACAAATAAACAAATAAACAAATAAACATATATATATATATATATATATATATATATATATTTATACATATATACATGATATATAATATTCATATATTTATACAATATGTACATATATATATTTTTATTTTGGGGCATAGAAAAACCAGTGCTTTGTATATAACGTAAGGTTAGGTAACATTACAAATATTGGTATGGTAAAAAATAGGAAGGTTGAAAATTTTGGTAGAAATAAAATATCTGTTGATGTCATATTGTTACTATTATAATTAGAAAATAAAGATAAAGGTAACATATTAATTATATTTAAAGAATTTATATTAGACATATATGAATTATCTTTTGTATTCTTTATTGGTAAATTACATAATCTTATACTATAAGGTATAAAACTTTTATTCTTCACTTCACTAGGAGAAATTTTATTTATTTTATCATCCTTATTATATATGTAATATAACAAAGGCGAGGTATATGACCTCTCTTCTAAATTTATATCCATTATCCTACAAGGGGGAAAAAAAAAAAAATAAAATAAAATAAGAAACATAAATGTATACATATATATATATATATATATATATATATATATATATATATCATAAGATAATATACACATATATATACATTTATATATTTATATATGTATATATATATAATAATCATTATAAATGTTTACATTGAAATATTTATATCATCATGCATCCTTCACATTAAACTATTGTCTCTTCATCTTTTTAACATACCTCTTTATATGTCATAAAATGTTACCCTTCAAAATATATATATATATATATATATATATTATACCATATATGCCAATTCTCTTAAATATATATTCAACAGCAAAAAAAAAAAAAAATAAGTGTAACTATTTTCTTCACTCCTTTTTATTAAGATTAAACACACTTATATATTTCTTCTTAAAAATTTATATTATATTATATATATATATATATATTTATATTTATAGTTACCTTATTCTGTATTTCTTTTTTAATATTATAATTTCTCTCATTAAAAATTTTAAAAAATACCTATAACTTTATATGTTCTTACCATAAAAGTTCTATTTATTTTATCTTTTTCTTTTAAACATATTATAATAAAAATATATCCTCTTACATAAATATATACTATATAATATATAATTGTGTAATATACAAATTATTGAAAAAAAAAAAAAATATATATATATATATATATATATACATATAAAAAAATAAAAAAACGAAAAAATTCATATATGATACACTATAAGAATTATATATATGTGTGAAAATAAATATATATATATATATATATAATTACATTTTTAAAATAAAAATTATCCAATGTTAATTTTTAAAATATAAGGATAAAAAAAAATCAAAAGATAAAATAACTTGAGCATACTGAATAATAAATTTTAAAATAATATTATGTACTAAGAACAAAATATATATGTTCACAGTTATGATATTCCTTTAAGAAAAAAAAAAAAAAAAAAAAATGAAATAAATAAATAAATAAAAATAAATATAAAAGGTCCATGAAATATATATAGAGAGAATATAATATATAAGTACTCTACAAAATTTATATGATCATCATAATTTTGCATTTGGAAAAACAAATAAATAAACAACTGGTTAGCATATTTTCAAAATTAATACATAAAAAAAAATATATATATGTACATTAAGTATATATATTTTTTTTTTCAATAAAAACATTTAATACGAAATGCATCCTTTTTTTCTTTTTCTTTTTCTTTTTTTTTTTTTTTTGTCCAAAACGCACATTAAACTATTACATATATATATATATATATATATATATATATATATATATATATATATATATATATATTATATATATATATATATTTATTTATATAATATTTCATTTATCTGACAAAGTATAAATAAATAATATAATGAAATAAAAACTGTGAGAACGGAAAAGTTATCCATTCCTCAGAATATTTATAACATCACATATGTGTAATATATATATATATATATATATTACATTTTATATAATTTAATTTTGAACTATTTATTTAAAAATAAAAATAGGCTGAAAATATTTTCATTTATATATATATATATATATATAATTTAATCCTTATCGCGTTTCTCCTATCCTTTTAAAATATACATATCACATACTTTCAAAATAATACCAAGTACCAGTTTATAGATTTCTTTTTACGATTTGTAAAATATAATAGAATATAACTATTCTCACTCTTATTATATGCGTGTTGTAAGGAAATGATTAATATTATCAAAACGAAGTAACATATATATATATATATATATATAATGTATATGCATTTACAATGTGTATATTTATGTTTATTATATTTTTTTGGAGTAATAAAAAAATAAAAGAAAAGAAAAATATGAATAATATTATCATACATATATATATATATATATATATATATAATATAAATATTTCGTTTAATTATACATAACGTAGTTTCAATATTATATAAATATAAAAATATATTTTTCACCATAAAAAAAACTATTTAACTTTACATATATTAATATTTGCTATATATATATATATATATATATATATATTATATTTTTATTTTTTCATATATATATTTTAAGCATCGTAGTTATTTCTCCTTATATCGTGTTATTTTATTATTTTTTCCTTTAATCTCTTATTGTAAGTATATTTTTCATAATATATTTTATTACATATTGATGATATTTTTATTTTATCTTTTATCTTTTTTTTTTTTTTTTTTTTTTTTTCTTCAGCATCTTACATACAATAGAACATTATATAAAAAAATATATATACTGAAAGAGGTTGTATAAGAACTTAACTTTACAATAAAACATATGTTTATATAATTTATCATTTTCAAAGATTATATTGATATGTTACGAAAATAAAATCATAACCTTATAGATGTAATATATATATATATATATATATATATATATATGAGAAGCCACACCCACTTTTAGCTGTACCTCATTTATATATGATTTCTAACAAATAAGAGGAAAAAAAGATATAAAAAATATAAATCACACAAAATATATGTATAACATATGTAAAACATATATATAACATATTTATAACATATATATAACATATATATAACATATTTATAACATATATATAACATATTTATAACATATATATAACATATGTATAACATATATATAACATATGTATAACATATATATAACATATGTATAACATATATATAACATATGTATAACATATATATAACATATATATAACATATATATAACATATATATAACATATATATAACATATATATAACATATATATAACATATATATAACATATATATATCATATATCATATAAAAAATATGAAAAGTAATAATAACAAAGAATGTCAATTTAAAGATATACATAATAAAAAAAGCTCCAAATACTTTGATAAGAAAAATATTAAACAAGACCAAGGTGTAAATAATTTATGTGAGATATTATCATCAGATGATAACAGTGACAAATGCAATAACAAAATAAACGATAATTTTATTATTGTGGAACTTATTTCCTATTTATGTGGGAACTCAAAAATTATTTCATTTTATCCAAGTACTAATATAAAAAATTCTGATCAGAATAAATATCTTTATCATTTTTATAAAAAAAAAAAAGTAAAACTATATTTATGCTTAAATAAAAAAAACGATGAAATATTCATATATCAAGTTCAGTGTAAATATACTAAAAAAACGAAAGAAAAAAATGAAATCGACAATGATCATAACAATATAAATAATAGCAAAATAAAAAGCAAAGACAATCATTGTGTAAATAATAATGTAGGACACTGTTTTGATATAGCGGTGAATAACAACGAACAAAATGTAAAAATAAAAATGGAAGATAATCTCGAAAGTAATATAGAAAAACATATAGAAGATCATGTACACAAACATATAAAAAAACATGAAAAAAAACTTATTTATAATTCTTATAATTATACACAAAATAATACAACTGATGAATATCTATCCTCGTCTTCATCCAAAAATATAAAAATAAATTATAATATAGAAAACAAAAAACAGTGTAACATAGAAGATAATTATCATAATTATTATTATAAAAAAATATTCATTACAAAATTATTTGATAGTATTAATTGTACATATGATCTCTCAAATATTGAATATACCAAATTACAAACAACAGATGATAAAACTTTAAATTCATTGAAACTTATATTACAACAAAAAATTAATAAAACACAAAATAAAATAAAAATAGAACAACAAAAATGTGAACAAAAATGTGAACAAAAATCTGACTTAAATCATAATTGGAATAATTGTGATGAACAAATAAATAATTTTATTGT
The DNA here is from genome assembly GCA_900097035.1 of Plasmodium blacklocki (nom. inval.). Taxonomy (NCBI): domain Eukaryota; phylum Apicomplexa; class Aconoidasida; order Haemosporida; family Plasmodiidae; genus Plasmodium; species Plasmodium blacklocki (nom. inval.). The sequence continues at coordinate 82,959 of LT969557.1, forward strand.
AAACACTAATAATACAGTTACTCAATATTCTTTGAAAAATAATTTCAATAAAAATTACCTGACTTGTTCAGAAAATAATTATGACAAAAATATAGGTAAGGTTGAAGAGACAAAATTTTCGAATGATAATAAAACAGATGATAACGAAATGAAAACCTTATTTCTTTATTTTAATGAGCCAGCAAATATATATATGAATCAGTTTTCCCACATTGACCAAAGTAAAAGATGTGCATATGTGTATATGTATTTATATATGTATTTATATATATATATATATATATATATATATATTTATTTATTTATTTATTTTATTTTATTTATATTTTTGTTAGGCAAAGAGCAAAATAACGTGAAACAGATATCAGGGTTTTTAAAAGATATAAGATACCAACATATACAAAAGGAACACACTAAAATAAGTAAAAGTTACAAATATAAATCAATAATTAACAAAATGAAAAAAGACGATTTATTTGTTAATTTTTTGGAACATTACGAAAGTGATATAAGTATATGTAGTAATGATCTTCATTTTAGCGATTCAGAAGTTATAACTAATGATCGAGAAATGTATATAAAAGAGGAAAAAAAAAAAAAAAAAATTAACGTGCTCACAAGAAATAATTTAAAAATAAAATGGATTTTATTAAATTTAAATTTGAAAAATGATGACGAAGCATTAATAAAAAAATATGTAATATGTAAAAAGGAAAAAATTCAGAAATTTAAAAAATCAAATTATCTTTCAAATGATATATATAATTCTTTTTATAATAATAAAAAAGAAAATGAAAAATATGTAATAAAAAATAAAGATTCCATAACAAATGAATGTCTTACATATACTGAAGATAAAAAGCTATCTTTTGATAAATCATATATTAATAATACATCTTCAAATAAATCTTCTAGTGAAAAATCATATTCAAAAGAATCTTGTAGTTATCAATCTTGTTCTGATGATGACCAACCATACATCTTCAATTCTCATAATAAAGAAAAAAAGCAGGAATGTTATGACAAAATGAAAATATCACATACTAATATAAATAATAAAACACAGAATGATGAAACACAAGCAAATAATAAAAGCCTTATTTTTAATTTAGCATTATATGATAATTCAAAAGATAAAGAAGAAATACAAAAAGAGACTAATGAAAATATTATGCATGACAAAAGAACTATGAGGAAAACAAACGAACAAGATAATAACAAAATGGATTTTTCTACAAATAATTTATCATATTGCCAAATTGATAATAATACAAATAATAATTCCACATTTATTTATAATGGTCAAATGTATATTTCAAAAGATATAAATGAGGAAGTGTATACAGAAGAGGTAAACATAAATATGAATAGAAAAAATAATAACATAAACAATATATATGATCATGTTAATAATACAAATGAGGAAAAATCATATCCTCCTATATCTGACTCTTCTTCATGCTACTCATTTATAGAAGAAAAAAATGATGATCATGTAAACTCTGAAAAAGAAATTTATATAAGTGATACTTTAGATATGAAAAATGCTAGAAAGCGAAAAATATATAATGTCCAAAATTATTCTGACGTTCAAAATGAAGACAAAAAAATGATGTATGAGAAAAATGATAGCAGTGAAGATTCGGTTATTTATATGAACAATGATAATAATGAGGATGATAATAAGGAAGATGATGGTAATGAGGATGATGATAAAAAGGATGATAATAAGGAAGATAATAAGGAAGATAATAATGAGGATTATAATAATAACTGTGATAATAATCCTTATGGTGATAGTAAAAATTATATGTATGATCCCCAATTAAATGACAAACAAAGTGATTGTGTCTGTATTGGAAACATGGAATCTGTAAATGAAGAAAACATAAGTGTAAAAGGAAGTGACACTGGAAAGGTCAGGAATTATGTAATAAATAAACAAAGTTTAAATATCGATTATGTTGTTACTAATAAGAAAATATCCAATAATAATAATAATAATAATAATAATAGTAATAATAATAGTAATAATAATAGTAATAATAATAGTAATAACAATAGTAGTAATAATAATAATAATAATAAAATTAATTTTTGCAATAATAGTTTTTACAATAACCCTTGTAATGAATATTCAATAAAACTAAGACATCATAGTAATGAAAAATACACATCAAAAGATAAAAGTAATGATAAAGATCTAATAATCAATCATCCCCAAATTAATGAAATTACTAATAAGGAATACAATTTAAATAAATCGACAACACATAAAAACCCAAATATAAATGCTGTATATAATATAAATTCTTCTGTAACAAGATATTTTCTTAATCATAAAGTTAATACCTTATATGATATTGTAAAAGTTATTTATTATAATTATCGAAATTTTAAATATACAGAAAAATTAAAATTTTATATAACGACATTTTTAAATTTTTCTAAAATAGAAAAAGCTAAATTAGAATTTATGGAAAAAGAAAAAAAAGTAGATACAGAAATACTTAAACATTACATAAATCAAAAAATATGTAACAAACAAAATGTATGGAATTTAAATAATTATATTATAGATAATGATAATATTTTTAGATTAAATAAGTCTAAATATATTGATGATTCCATAATAGATTTTTTTAATAATTATATTTCTTCATTTATTCTTAATATCAATAAAAATTTAAACGATACATATATTTTTAATACATTTTTTTATAAAAAATTAGAATTATATGATGATATTTTAAAAGCTTATGTTAATACTACTAGATGGATTAAAAAATTAAACAAAAAAATTTATGAATACAAATATGTATTTATTCCAGTAAATATTGAAAATACACATTGGTCTTTGGTTCTTATATATTTTCCTTTTAATGATGAGGAAAATAAAAAGCATGATAGCTTGCACCTCTTATCATCTTCCAATATCACCAAACAAAAAATAACCGAACATCAAATGCAATCTGGTAAGAATGAAGAAAAAGAAAAACAAAAACAAAAACAAAATTGTTACTATAAAAACAACAATGATAGTTGTATCATTTTAGATAAAGGAGAGGAAAAAAAAAATGCGTCTGACAAAAAACAATCAAATGATATTTCTCTAAAAGGTATAAATAATAATTCTAAAAATAACGAAAAAGGAAAATTAAAATCAAAGTGGTATAGCAAGTTAAGGAACAGATCATATGATTCATACTTTTTTAACAGATACTGTATAAATGCAAATAAATTTAACTATGATATAAGAAAAGATCGTTTCCATATTATAGATAAGAATATTAATAATGAAATGCAAAATGATATTTTCTGTAATAATCGTATTAGTTCTAGTGACCCAGATGAATACACTTTTTTATATTCCCAAGGAAATTCGTGGAATAAAAGAAAAGAAAAAGGCTCTTCAGTTAATAGTAATAATGATAATAATGATAACATTGATGACAGTGATAATATTGATGACAGTGATAATATTGATGACAATGATAATATTGATGACAGTGATAATATTGATGATAGTGATAATATTGATAATAGTGATAATATTGATGACAGTGATAATATTGATGACAGTGATAATATTGATGACAGTGATAATATTAATGACAGTGATAATATTGATAACAGTGATAATATTGATAACAGTGATAATATTAATGACAATGATAATATTAATGAAAGTGATAATATTAATGACAGTGATAATATTAATGAAAGTGACAATATTAATGAAAGTGACAATATTAATGAAAGTGACAATATTAATGAAAGTGACAATATTAATGAAAGTGACAATATTAATGACAGTGATAATATTAATGATAATGATAACATTCATTATAGTAATAATAATATGAATCATTTCCATAATAAGATTAATAGTTTAAATCATAATTTTATACAAAACGAAGTGAAAGAGTTAAAAGAAGAAAAATCAAATAAACATAACAACAAGGTAGCATATATGATATATCTAGATTCTTTATTCCCATCTGTTAAAGGAAATAAAATTTTAGAAAAAATAAAAAAATATATTGAACATATATATCATTCAGATCATATGAACATTAATAATAAAATAGAAATGAAATATAATAAAATGGATCATGACATTCCAAAAATTGTTTTTAAATTTATATATCCAAAAGTTCTTCCTAAACAAAATAATAGTTATGATTGTGGTATATATATTATACAATTTATTTTACATTTATGTATGAATAAACATTTAGTAGAACGAGATTTGATAAATCCTTATAAGGATAAATTAAATAATAATGAACTTAATCATAATAAATGTATTTTCACTACATCTAATAAATATTCTCAACATAACCATAGTAATAATTATGTTTATTCAAGGCTTAGATCCAATAGACCTACCCCGTGGTTTGGTCAAAGGGACATAAATATAAAGTAAAAAAATAAAAATATACATATATATATATATATATGTGTGTGTGTGTGTTTTTTTTTTTTTTTTATGTGTGTACATTTTTTTTCACTTTTTCTTTCCATAATAGGAGAAAACAAATGAAGAAGATGCTCTTATATATGAAAGACGTTATAAATTGGAAATCTCCAAACCATATCGAAGTTTTGAATTTATTATTTTTAATGAATGACGATAATCAAATTAAAAAGAACAAATATATCGCCACTTAAAACGAATTAAAAATATATATAATGGAAACATGAGGAATATGCACATATATATATATATATATATATATATATAATATTTATATTTTTAATATTGAGTGGTTTCTTTTAATATCAATTTTTCCTTTTTTCTTTTCATTTTTTTTTTTTTTTTTGTTTGTTAATATAACTTCATGTTGTCATCAATTATATGTCTTTTTATTCATAATCCTTTTTTATTTCACAAAAATTGTGTATATATACATATGTAGACATATTTATTTTTTTTATTATTTTATTTTTAATTTAAAAATTGTTATTAGTTCATTTATTTTATTTTATTTTTTTTTTTTCCTCTATTTTTTATATTAATGTTTACTAAATATTTTAAAATGCAAATTAAAATAAAAAAATAACATATAAAATATAATATAATAAACTGTTGAGTCATATACTCTCTTAAAAAAATAAAAGAAAAACTATATGAATCATTGAATACGTTTTATAAAGCTCAATATTATTGGACCGGATCTAAATATAAGGCATACTATATATTATAAATATTAAATCAAAATAAATAACACATATATATATATATATATATATATATATAAACCACTTTTCGTCTTTTTTTTTTTTTTTCTCATATAAATTACGAAATAAAAATCATAAACTTGAAATGCTTTAATAAAAATAATAATTACAATAATCAAGAAAAAAAAAAATAAAATAAATAAAACGAAATACAATATAATAAAACCAAATCAAATATTATATCTAATATATATCAAATAAAGAAAAAAAATGATAAGATAAAATAAAATATATTAACATAAATAAATAAATAAATAAATATATATATATATATATATATATATATATATATATATAGTTAAAGAAGAAAAAAAAAAAAAAAAAAACACTCTATAACTTTAATTCTTTTAGTAAATAAAAGAAGAAGAAGATAAATAAAACTATTTATATAATTCTAAATAAGCACAGCTAGCTTTTTCAATTTTAAATGAGCTCGAAAAAAAAAAAAAAATGTGCATATTCTTCAAATAGCTAGCTATTTTCCACAATCATCCCTCCATCGTCAAAAATTAAAAATACATATAAATAAATAAATATATATATATATATTTATTTATATATATTTAATCAGACCTTAAGAAGTAGCACAATATAGCACAAACTCCTTATTTCCATCTTCTGGATTGGCATATAAATTAGATATAGTTACCATAACACTGGGGGCTATAAAGAGTACCATACCTTTTCTTACATTTTTAATACTTGCTTTTTTTTTATCATTTTTCTTTCCTTTGATTTTAACTTTTTTGTTGGTTGAAAGTACTATACATGATGTGAAACTTTTTTCTGAAAAAACATAATTAATGGTTTCTCCGGGTCTGATAGTAATACATAAAATTTTGAAATGTTTCATTCTGTGATAACTATAAGACATAATATTATAATTAATAAATTCCTTTTCCAGAATAATAGGATAATTACTTTTATAATTAACATATTTAATAAAATTCAATTTGTCAATTTCTTTATTAGTTAACCCACCTCTAATAACAAGATCAGAATTTGTCATACACTCTAAACAATGACCAGAAATATATGAATGAATAACACCCGGTTTTATATATACAACATCTCCATCGTTTAAATTAATTAGTTGTAAAATAAAAAGGAAAATTCTTCCTCCATCGTTAGCATAATACATTGATACATTTTTTAAAAGTTCAAAAATACTATGGATAATAAAATTCTCAGTTTCTTTACATAAGTTTTCATAATTTTTTTTCTTACAAATATCAGCATATAACTTCTCTGTTTTCTTCTTAAATGTATCATCATCATTAATAAAAGATTGATAATTTTCATTTTCTTTTATTATGGAAGTCACACATTCATTTAAGACATCATTTTCTACTAATAAAATACGGTATATTAAGAATTTATACATGTGTTCATAAAACGCTTTAATTTTTTTTCTACTTATAAAATATTGATCATTCTGTTTGTTCAAATTATTATATACATTAACACATTCATTTGAATATACAGTAGTATATTCATTTGAGCATCCAGGTAAACATTCCTTTTCGCACACCTTTGTACCATCATCATCATTTTTTTTTTTATCATATTCACAATGAATTCCTTTTATCATAGCACTACTATTACTATTACTACTACTACAACTATTATTATTATTATTATTATTATTATTTCCTTTTGATGTTTTTTCTTTTTGTTTATCCAATTGATCTTTGTTATTATCTTTCCCTTTGTCATATTCTTGTGATACTTTTTTTTTATCTTTCTTTTTTGATGCATCATATGAATCCATAACACCATCATCACTTATGGTTTTCTCATCTTTCTCATCTTTCTCATCTTTCTCATCTTCATCCATATCAGATTCAGTAAGGTCTGTATTAAATTTATTTTCATTCAAACTATTTTGTAATTTTTCTTTTTCAACTTTAATAAGATTTCCTAAGTTAATATTAAGTTCTAAAAATTTCTCATTCTTATAAAAGGAAGAATAAAAATTCTCATCATAAACGTACTTTTGTATACACTCTGCATAATTATCAATAACAGATATAACATCATAATTCAATCCATTACCTCTTTTTAAAGCATAGTTAATAATATAAATGTATATTCTTGATAACATGGATAATACTTCTTCCACATGATCATCTTTATTGGAATAAAATAAATCAAATAAATGAAACATATCTTTTTTCTCATCTTTTCTTGAATCTAAATTTACATTTACACATGATGAAGGGGCTGATGGGGCAGAGGACAATAATTGCGTTAGTAGGGAAATTTCAGCATCAGTCTCAACTTTATTTTCTTTATTTGTATTATTATTATTATTATTATTATTATTATTATTGTTCTTATCATCTATGTGCTTTTTTTCCTTATTATCATCAAATGTAACATTTGTCGTACCTTTTGTGTCATCATTCATATGATCTTCTTTCATATTACACTTCATAGCATCCTTCAAAACAATCTCATGTGGACCCTTCTTTGCAAGCTTAAGTTCATCCATTTTCTTTTGCTGTGTGGTATCATAATTTTGTGTAAGCTGACTACCTCTTTTCAAAAAAAAATCATTCAATTCTTTAATATTTCTTATAAGAAAGGCTATTTTAAAAATGTTCATAAACCCACACAAAAGAGTCATTGAATTAATGCAGACACACATTTCGGTTTTAAAAATTTTATCTTTATATAAAAGAGGATTTATGGTATTTAAATATAATGTTTGTTGTTCATTTGGATGTATTTGAATACTTAAAGGTTTTGATATTGATAACATTTTAAATAAATATGGAAATAATGTATTCTTATAAACTTCTTCTTCTAATAATTCTTCTTCTTCATTCATATCTTCTTTTTCTTTTATACTCTCATTGTTTAAAGAAGCAAATTCAATATCTGAATATCTTTTTAAATCATTTTCTCCACCTACTGTACTACCTTTAGTAGTATTATTATTTTTATTAATAATATCTTCTGATTTTGTTGAATTCTTTTTTTTATTCATATATTTATTTTTGGTGTTTTCTACTTTTTTATGAAAAAATTTCATAAGTTTACTTTTCTTATTTTTTTTTTTTTCATATATTTTTAAAAATTCTTCAATTTTTACCAAACTATTTTTATATACAACTAAATTAGGACTTTTATTATGATTACCAATCCAAAGCTCAGCATATTTATCATTATTATTTTTATTAACATTATTATTTTTATTATTATCATTATTTTTATTATCATCATTACTTTTATTATCATCATTATTTTTATTATCATCATTATTTTTATTATCATCATTATTTTTATTATCATCATTATTTTTATTATCATCATTACTTTTTTTATCATCATTACTTTTTTTATCATCACTACATTTTTTATCATCATTACTTTTTTTATTACCCTTTAAATTTTTTGACCCATTATTCATATCATCATTCATTACACCATCATCTTTTTCGACTTCTTCTTCATCATTTTTTCTTTTTGATTTATCATCTTTATTATCCTCATACTCATCCATATACTCTCTCAAGTACTCCAGATGATCTATTTCTTTTTTTATAATATCATGATTGTCTTGAACGATATTTTTCATCACTTCATAAACGAGTCCATCTTTCCCTTTCCCCCATTCATATTTCTGAACGTACGGAATACACTCATTAATGCACAGCTTGCTCATTCTGATAGTATAACCAGATACAGAAATTAAAATATGTATAAATATATTGTTATATATGTGTGACAAGCTATTGCAATATTTACACAAATATATATATATATATATATATATATATAGTTAAATCTCTTAATAATTCGCTGTATCTCTTATATACACACAGTAATATATATATATATATATATTTTTATATTTATATATATTTATATTTATTTATTTATATATATTTATAGAAATGGAGAGAAAGGGAATATACAAAACGTACTTATATATTATATCTATATATTATGAGTGGGTATTATTCCTTTCTCTTATTTTCTTCTATTTTTATTTATTTATTCCTTTTTTTTTTTTTTTTTTTTTTTTTTTTTTTACTTTATAAATACTAATATATGTTAATTAAAACACCAAAAAAAAAAAAAAAAAAACACATTCAATATTATTATAATTACAAACTTAAAAATTACAAATATTGATATATATATATATATATATATATATATATATATATATATATATATAATAAAACTTTTAATTTTTTTTTTTTAAGGAAAAAAATTAATATTATATGTAAAATATAATTGTATGTATATACGTATATATTTACTTAACACGAATAAAATCATATAATTTTAACAATATTATAAAAGCTATTCTTACTATATTATGTAAATATATATAATATATATATATATATATATATAAATATATATTTTTATTTATTTATTTATTTTTTAATTTTTTTCCCTTTTTATTAATATATCAATTTCCCAAAAAAAAGGAATACTTACAATATAATATACATAATTTGGGATGCTTATAAAATAAAATCAAAAAAAAAAAAAAATAATAACATACATAAATATAAGTTAAACATAAGCAAATATACATATATATATATATATATATATATATATAATACATATGTATATATGTATATTTATTTATATATTTCTCACAAAATCGCAGTTCTTTTTTTTTAATTTCTTAAAGATCTATATATATATAAAATTACATAATATAATATGGATTTTACAGTCTATATATTATTTCAAAAATAATACAATATAAACAAATTCTTTTCAATATCTTAAATTATTAATACATCTACATATATACATATATATATATATATATATATAATTCTTTTTCTTTTCTTTTTATAATATATAAAATATAAAATTCATTGTTTTATACTTAATATATAAATATTATATATTTTAAAATAAATAAATATATAAAAAAAAACAGTAAAATTGGACTTCATATATATAAATATATAATATATATATCAATAAATATATATATATATATATTTTTTTTTTTTTTAAAATATACTTTATATACATATATTAATAAATTTTATAATAAAAAATGTAAATATTTAAAAAAAAATTTTATTTCCAAGATTGTTTTATTTTTTTTATTTTTTTTTATTTTCTTTTTAAAATTTCATCTATAAAATTGATTTACATAATAATATATAAATTATATATATAATATAATATATATATATAATATATATATATATAATATATATTATATATTATATATATTATATATATATTATATTTATAAATAAACAATATTTTATTATTATATATAAATTTTCATATTTTTATTCATATTTATATATAATATATAGGATTACCTAGATTTGTTTCTCTTTATTAATATATTATACTATATATATATATATATATATAAAATAATGATATTATATATATAATTATATTTAGTAATATAATAAAATATATATGTATACATAATAATATATATATAATATATATATATATATATATATATATATATATATATATATATATATAAAAAAATATTGCATTTATAATACTTATATTTTTATAACATATAATATATAATATTTATAAGTATTTTCCCTATATTATATAAATATAATATAGAATACCCTTTTTTTTTTTTTTTTTCTCTTTCTATATTCCTACTATAATATAAATAAGATCAAAAAAAAAAAAAAAAATAGAAAAAAAAATATGATATTTTTTTATTATTGTTTTTTTTTTTTTTTTATATACTTTTGGTTCTTCTTTATGTTTACTACATAATATATATTTTATAATATATAAAGTGATAAATGGAAATATGATATATATATATATATATTTATTAATAAACTGTGTGGTTTATAATATTTTTATATAAATTATTTATATATATATTATTTATATATATATTATTTATATATATATTATTTATATATATATTATTTATATATATATTATTTATTTATATAATAATTATATATTGTAAAATTAATTTTACGGATAATAAAGTAAAACTAAATAAAATAAATAAAATAATAAAATAAATATAATATTTATATACATATAATATATGTGAACATATTATAAATAAAAATACATTATATGTTATTAAATTATAATATATTTTATTTATGTAAAAAATAAGAAAAAAAAAAAAAAAAAAAAAAAAAAAAGTACATGCAAAATGGGATCTTAAAAATAACTTCTTTTTTTTTTTTTTCTTTTCTTTTCATTTTTTTTTTTTTTGTTTTATTAGAAATACATGAGAATTATATATTACATATATATTTGTGTATCAATCATATTTCTTTATTTAAAAAAAAAAAACATTGACATGTAAAATAATATATATATAATATTATATATATATATATATATATATATATATATATATATATATATACAAGGATGTATTTAAAAATGATAAATAACCCCTTCTTGTATTTTTCATATTTAATATGGGGCGTGATAAAAAAAAAAAAAAAAAAAAAAAAAAAAAAAAAAATTTTAAAATAATTACAAAGTCGGATATAAAGTAATATATATTAAAGAAACAAATATGTAAGAGGGAAAAATAAATATATATGGTTATTTTTAAAATAATATACACCCCATTAGTTATATTATATATATATATTATATATATGTATATTTTTTATGTGGAGCTATATTTGCGTACGTACAAAAAAAATGAAGAAATTAAAAAAAAAAAAAAAAACAAAAAAAAAAGAAAGGAATAGGAAAAGTGATCAAATGTTTATATTTTTTACGCCTTTCCTAAAATTATAATATTTATAAACTTGAATACAAACTTTTATTTTAGATGTG
>LT969557.1:100000-127500 GCA_900097035.1 Plasmodium blacklocki (nom. inval.)
ATTATTCTATTAAATCAAATGAAAATTATTCTATTAAATCAAATGAAAATTATTCTATTAAACCAAATGAAAATTATTCTATTAAACCAAATGAAAATTATTCTAATATACCAAAAATTGAAAGAGAGAATATTAATAAAAATGAACAGATTCAAAAGATACATTTGAATGATGATAATAATTATAATTATAATATATCTAATAATTTTTTTAATAAAATTCATCATACTAATAATAGCCATATTAATAGCAATAATCAAAATTTACAAAACTATATTATGAAACCTAACAACAATATTTATACTTTTAACAAGAGTTTTATTGAAAATAATAATATACAAAATACAAAGGATCTTGAAACAAACGAAACATCCAAAAGCTTCAATTCTATCAGATCCATGTGTACAGATATGGATAATGTAAACAAATATAATTATTGTCATCAAAAAAAAACAAGACATAGTACCACTTCAAGTTTTAACGATAATGAATCAGTAATATTTAATATGGTCAATAATGAACTCTCATGTTTTTATCCAAACAATTCAGACGTTTTTCATTTTTTAAGTAGTAAAGAAAAAGAGATAGATGATGTACTTTCAATAGAAGAAGGAGAAAGAGAAGGAAATCAATACGAAGATGATGACGAAGGAAATCAATACGAAGATGATGACGAAGGAGATCAGTACGAAGATGATGGCGAAGGAGATCAGTACGAAGATGATGACGAAGGAGATCAGTACGAAGATGATGACGAAGGAGATCAGTACGAATATGATGGCGAAGGAGATCAGTACGAATATGATGGCGAAGGAGATCAGTACGAAGATGATAACGAAGGAGACCAGTACAAAGACGATGATGAAGAAGACCAGTACAAAGACGATGATGAAGAAGACCAGTACAAAGACGATGATGAAGAAGACCAGTACAAAGACGATGATGAAGAAGACCAGTACAAAGACGATGATGAAGAAGACCAGTACAAAGATGATGACGAAGGAGACCAGTACAAAGACGATGATAATGTACTTTCAATATACCACGATCAAAAAGACAAAATAAATAATAAAAAAAATTATGATCATGTACATAATGTTCACTTAAAATGTGCTCACTCAAATAACGACATTCTAGATATCGGTCGATCATATAGGAAGGAACAAAATACATATCATGCTAATATGATACATACGAATAATAACCATAAAAATAATATCAAAACAAAGCATGATGAAGAATCGTGTAGCGAAACAAATAATACTCACATAAATAAAAACCCAAAAAGGAAGACACAAGGTAATAACACAAAGAAATATAAGAACGCTGTTCTGAACAAAACTAGTAACAGTGGTGTAGAGGATGAGTGCTCATATTATCATTCGAGCTCTGAGTCTGTGTATGAAGATTATGTTTGTAATAATGAAATTGATTCATACAATAATACTATTGATATATCTGAACGTTCTGAAGAAAATATATTTGTGTATAAGGAAGAAAACATGTTCTTTCTAAAAAGAAAATCAGATATAGAAGAAGGGGCCAATAACAATGACGATATTATATATCATATAAATACAATAAAGGATGAGAAAAAGAAAAGAATAAAAGTAGCAATTGTAGGTGCAGGTATGGCTGGTTTATCTGCTGCATACATATTAAAAAATAATGATATCGATGTAACAATATATGAAGCACGTAATCGAATAGGTGGGAAGTTTTTTTATTCTAATGAAGTTGATAAAAGTTATATAGGTCAAGTTGATTTGTTTATACATCGAAAAAATCCTTTAATTAATTTTTGTTTAAGGAAAAATATATATTGTGATAATATAAACAAACATTTATATAGACAATATATATATTATAAAGATAGGAAGATATATAAATATGAACTTCGAAATGAATTTTTTAGAGTTATAAAAAAATTAAGATATTCTTATGAACATTTATTTAATATGAAACATATAAATAATAATGTAAAGAATAAAAAGAAATTAATATATACATCATTAGGAGAAGCAGTTAATTATGAAATAAAAAAAATGAAAAAAGGAAATAATTATAAATATATATATTTACAATTATATATGTATTATATTGAAACCTACTTAGGTATAGATTTATATTCTTTATCAATTCAATATATTTTTTATAACATAAGTTTTTTGGATATATACAAAAACATTTGTTGTCCTCTTGAGTTAAATCAAATTATTAAAACATTAAAAGAAAATGTAAATATAGAGAAAAATAAAATTGTTAATAAAATATATTCTTATCATGATCATATCAAATTATCTTTTCAAAATCATGTAGATTATAAATTATTTGATTATTGTATTGTAACAGTTCCTATAGGCGTTTTAAAGGATAGTATTCGTTTTTTTCATACAAAGAAAGACAAGACAAAAAAAGACTCTAGTATAAACAGGAATCAAAATAAAAATAATACAACTTATGATATTCAACATAATGATAAAAAACAAAAGGATATACAAATAAAAAATAAAGATAAAAATATATATATGAAACATATTAAAAAGAATAAAAAGGATCCTTATAATTATCAAGAGGGAAATAAAACATTTATGGAAAATAAAAATATAATTATAAAAAATAAAAATATAATTACAAAAAATAAAAATATAATTACAAAAAATAAAAATATAATTACAAAAAATAAAAATATAAAAACAAAAAATAAAAACATAATTACAAAAAATAAAAATATAATTACAAAAAATAAAAACATAATAACAAAAAATAATGAACAATTATTTTTCAAAAAAAATACAACATATATGACTGATTCAGATAATATAAGTGATTATTTAATAGATAATATTGAATTAACAACAAGCGAAAAAGAAACTAATAATTTGAATAAAAAAAATTTGTCTTATAAAAAACATGATACTGATATTGAAAAAGATAAAAATATAAGTGATAATAATAATAATAATAATAATAATGTGAATAAAGGAAAGTCTTGTTATTATCATCATAATTATTCTTTCCATAATATTACTAGCGATGAACAAAATAACCCATATGAAAATAATCACACATGTATAAAAAAAAAGTGTAAATATCTTAATAGTTATAAATATGATCCTAAGAACAACTATTTATGTAATTATAATCCAGAACAAAATAATATCAAATATGAAAAAAGGAAAAAGGATGATACGTATAATCAGTTTTGTGAGACATTTCCATATAACAAACATAATAATACAATAAATTGTAATAATATGAATGATTTATATAATATATTTATGCAACATGAAAAAAAAAACAATAAAATAATAAATAAAAAGAATAATAAAGAAAAGAACAAAACAGAAAACACAAAAAAAAAAAACAAAAAGAATAAATCAGAAAACATAAAAAATCATTATAATAATGATAAATACACCGGACTGATCGAGTTTATTCCTAAACTACCAGAGTGGAAAATTAATAGTATAAAGAGATTAGGTGTAACCAAAAATAATAAAATCATTGTAAAATTAAAAAAACCTTTTTTTTATTTCCATCAAAATGTTGTTATATATTTTAATAATGATAAAATAACACATCATAAAAAAAGAAAAGGACACTTGAAAAAAACACAACAAAATAAAAGTTATCAACATGACAATATATTAGCTGATACATTAAATGTTTCTAAAAGTAATAAATTAACCACACAGGAGGATTACACATTGGGACTTCCAAAAGCTAAAGAAAACATCAAAAAAGATGATAACAAAATTAACATAAACAACAATACCCACAATAACCATAATAATAATAATAGTAGTAGTAGTAGTAGTAGTAAGGGTGATGTAAAGAAAAATCAAGTTAAAAATATAAAAATGAATGAAAATAATAATGTAGATATGTCCATAAACAATAATAATACCAACAATCTTAATAACATACATCGGTTTTTTTCAATGAATGATTTAAAAAAAAACAAGGAAGAAAAATATATAAACGTGGCAAATAAAATGAAAGATAAATTATATTATTACAATGAAGATATATACGAAGAAGATAACATAACGACATCACCCGAAAGAAGCTCATCTTGTATAATTAAAAATAATATGGAATTAACTCATAATACACATAATGGAGATATACCTAATACTAATATAAGTATATTGGATTGTTTTCTTAAACAGAATAATAATAAAAAAAATGACAATTCTAATAATAATGATAATAATAATAATAATGATAGTAGTAATGATAATAATAATAATAATGATAGTAGTAATGATAATAATAATAATAATGATAGTAGTAATTATAATAATAATAATAATGGTAATATCATAACAAATAGTAAAAACGTTATGAACCATCTTGCCGATAAATATAGTATCAATAATCTAGAATTATTCAATAATACTGAAATAAAACAAATGACAGTCGTTACAAATGCAATGTGTGATAATAATGAAGACAACATTAAAGAAATAAAAAGAAATAAAGTTAATAATATTAAAAAAAAAAAATTTATGGTACCTTCAAAAAAATGGAAAAAAGAAATAACATACAATAAACAAAGTAAATTAATAAAATATTTAAAGAATGAAAATTTAATTGATAAAGATAAAATTTTCCTTTCTTATAATAGTGATGTAACAATAAATAATCTATTTAGTCATATCATATTTTATAGTTCTCATCCTGTAATAGCTTTATATTTAAAGAGTAATATATTAAATCGGAAAAAAAGAAAAAGAAATAACAACAATAATAATAATAATGACAATAATAATAATAATGACAATAATAATAATAATGACAATAATGACAATAATAATAATAATGACAATAATGACAATAATAATAATAATGACAATAATGACAATAATAATAATAATATTACGTATAACTTTTATCATTGTTATAACCCCTACAGTGGTAAAAGAGAATCCATTAAAAAGATGTGCAGACACTTTCTAAATGTAATGCTTCCAGGTATTCAAATTGAAAAGATATATTTTTATGATTGGAGTAATAATTATTTTTCTAGGGGAAATGTCTCTTATTTAAAAAAGAAAAGCCTAATTATAGATAAAGATATCTTGTCATTCCCAATAAAGAGATTGTTATTTGCTGGGGAACATACTTATCATAGCGATTGTAATTCTTTAGTAAATTCTTATCTAAGCGGTAAAAGAGAAGCATATAGAATCATTGAACGTCTTAATAAAGTGATATATATGGATAAACTAACTAAATGTTTTTATAATAATAATAATAATATTTATAATAATATTCATAATAATATACATAATAATATTCATAATAATAATATCCATAATAATAATATCCATAATAATAATATCCATAATAATAATATCCATAATAATAATATCCATAATAATAATATCCATAATAATGATGATGATAATGATATGATGTCTTCTTTATTATATAAATATAAAGTGAATAATCTTAAAGAAACTATCATAAATAATATATGTACTAACTGTTTTATATATATATATGATGATGAAATTGTAGGATTAAATAAAAAAGAATATGATATGTGGTTTAATAATATAAGATGCATATTTTGTAATGAAACCCAAACTATAAATAAATATTTTATAGGAATTATAAAACTAAAACATCGTAATGGTAAAAATGTAAAATATACATGTCATAAAGAATGTCTTTATTTTAATAATTATACATATAATCATATATATGGTAATAGATATTTTAATTTAACCATATTATTTAATCATTTATATAATAAAAAATGTTCAGTATGCTTGTTTAATTTCCCATCTCTTAAATGCAGTATATATAATTGTTATAATTTTATACATCTTAATTGCGCTTATAATTATTTATCATGGCCAAACTATTCTAAAACGAGTAGACATGAAATCTTATATTGTTATGAACACCAGTATATGCATGGAACCTATCATAATTATAATGAAATAAAAAATATTAATACTCAACATAATATAAAAACAAATAAACAAATTAATAAACATAATAAGAAAAACAAAAGGAACCAACAAAATATAATAACTCTAAGTGATTCAATATCAAATAATAATAATAATAATAATAATACCATGCAAGATATCTTTATGGACACAAAAAAAAACTGGGATAATCAAATTATAAATAATTTTAATAATCAATATTGTAATATGCTAATGAACACTCATAATATAAAGAACATATATAAAATTCACAACAAAAAAAAAAAGAGAAAAAAAAAAAATAAAAATAAAGAAAAAAAAAAAAATAAAGAAAAAGAAAAAAGAAAAAAGAAAATTACAAATTGTGATATAATATATGATAATATAATAAATTATATTATAAAAAATTATATTATGAATAATAACACTAATGATCATAATATAAAAAATCATATAAAGAATAATAACATAACAAATAATAGCATTCATAATAATTATATGATTAAACAAACACCATTAATATATAACATTAATAAAAAAACACACAATCATTTTATTAACAATCAATCTCATTATAATAATCATATTACAAATGACCTCTCCATAGAAACACTAAGTGATAACATACATGCAAATATTAGCACTTTCTTAAAGTATTATAAAAATAAAAATAAAATAAATCATCATGATCAGTCTTTTACACTCTTAAGAAAACATTATTATAATTTTATAAATGAAAATTTATACAAGTATATGATCAAAAAATATAAAAACACATATCCTCTGTATGATTATCACAAACATATCTTAAACAATTCATTATATACTTCTATAGACAATTCATATGAAAATTATTATATTGACAAAATAAATCATATGCAAAAAAAAAACAAAAAACAAAATTTTATATATCACAATAATAATATAAAACATATACCTAATAAAAATTTTATACCACATCCAATAAATAATGCCTTATTCATACCTAACGTATCCAACAAACAAATGGGTTCTTATGAAAAAAGAAAATATGTAGACACGACAGATAAGTATGTTACAGATGTCAAAAAATATCAATCTCTGCAAAATGTACGACAACAAAAAAAACTTATTATCAATGATAAAGTGAGTAAAAAATTGAATTCTGAACATATAAATGATAACAAAATTAAGGAAGTATACGATTTGACAGATAATAAGACAAATGATAGGATATATGATATGACAAATGATGAAAAGTGTAGAGGGATATATAAAGATATGCTTGTACATGATTCTTCCTTATCTAATAAAGATATTTTGTTTTTAAAAAGTTTATATGAAGGTAAAAATAAAAATACTCATCAAAATGAACTTGATATAATGTCTCGTATTAATATAAATAATATATATAATCCTCATATTTATAATAAGAATATTCAGAGAAATTCTAATTCTTATAATCAAAAAAGATTAAATATAGATTCTGATCATGATATAAAAAATAAATATAATAATAATAATATATATAAATACAATAATTTTAATAATAACAATTTTTATTTTAACCTTGATAAAAATAATAACATAAATAATACATATTATAACGCACAAGAACAAAGAAATCATCTTATACATCAAAAACGCATATTTTATGATACTGATGAAAAAAATTATACACATATATATAAAAATTCCTTAATATGTAGATTATTATCTAACTATTATAAACAGATAAGAAAAGAAAAAAAAAGATTAATATACAATCAGTCTTGTTCAACAAATGGTACTGCACCTTTAGAAGGACAAACGTCTATAAATATTAATAATAAGAGTGGTAACCCCAAAGTTTATAATAATAACAGTAGTGATAATAACAGTAGTGATAATAACAGTAGTGATAATAACAGTAGTGATAATAACAGTAGTGATAATAACAGTAGTGATAATAACAGTAGTGATAATAACAGTAGTGATAATAACAGTAGTGATAATAACAGTAGTGATAATAACAGTAGTGATACCAATAGCAGCGATAACAACAGCAGCAATAACAACAGCAGCAATAACAACAGTAGTAATAATAATAAAAGCTCTTCTAAATCTGCACAGATATCTGATTTTCAAAAAAAGATTGCTTCTCCATCTGCTTCTTCTAAAGACCCTTATCTCTCACATATAAAAAGAAATATTACATATAACATTAATAAAATAAATGAAAAAAAAAATATATATCCTCAAGAATCCTTATGTACCTCTGCAAGTAATATAACAGATTTTAATATAGAAAATATACATGTAGACAAATATTTAAAAAATGATATATTAAATAATGAGTATAATGAAAATATTCTTAAGAAGATGAAAGATCATCAATCAGGATTATCAAATGATTCAAATAAAAGAACTCAAAAAAGTGTACACACGAAATATACAAACGATAAATGTGACAATATAAATATGAATAATATCAAAAACAATTTGATGCCTTCGAGTAATATACCATATTATAAAAATACAAAATTTTACATTCCATCTAAAAAGCATACACAGCACAGTGTTTTACAAAATGATAATATGACAAATGATAATATGACAAATGATAATATGACAAATGATAATATGACAAATGATAATATGACAAATGATAATATGACAAATGATAATATGACAAATGATAATATGACAAATGATAATATGACAAATGATAATATTCCTATAAAAAAACAAACCTATGAACCCTATTTAAATACATTAAACGAAAAAAAAAATAGTAATAAGGATTTACTAAATTATAATAAAAATAAATTAGAACTTTTATATAATCTATATCTTCAACATAAGAAATTAAAGGAACAGTTACATGCAGATGCACAAAAAGAAAATAAACATCATTCTATAGAAAATGAATTGTTAGAAAATTATTATAAAATATTATATCGTAATATACAATCAGGAAATATGAGTGGAAGAGGCTTCTTTCCAAAACTCTCTTGTGAAAAGAAAAAAAAATACGATGACCATGAAGAATATTATGATAATAATTATTATGATGATGAGCAGAAAATATTATTTTATCCAAGACAAAAAAATACAAACTTAGACCCAGAAAGGACAGTAATAAAAAAAGGAGGGTCATATGATAATTACAACAACTCCGCATTTTTAAATATTAACGATTTAAATAATAAAAAAGGCAATACACCAAAATGTAATAATAATAGTAATACTAATTATTATAATAATATCAGTTATCATACAGATCTAGAAAAGAAAAAACATTTAAAGAAAACTTCCTTTTTTATTGTAGATAATCATAAGAAAAATATGAATAATATAAATATGACAAGTGATACATTTACTAGAAATAATCAAGATCATATAATACACAAAGGAACTTGTGATTTTTTTATGAATAAAAAAAAAAATGATAATATAAAAGATATTATAAAACAAAAAGATATAAACAATGATGATGATAATAATTATAATAATTATAATAATGATAATAATGATAATAATGATAATAATGATAATAATGATAATAATTATAATAATAATAGTAATAATAATAATAATAATAATAATAGTAATAATAATAATAATAATAATAATAGTAATAATAATAATATTGATAATAATAATAATATAAGTATAGGTAGATGTACTAGTAATATAAAAAAACACATGATGAAAATGTTACAAAGTGAGGAGGCAACAAAATGTACAAATAAAAGGTATGATAAAAATGTACACATAGAAAAAAATTTATATCTTACAAAAAATAAGAAAAACATAAAAAATGATGATCTTATGAAAATAATACCAAAAAATGTTGCACTTATAGATAAAGGATCTGAATATAATAAAAACCAAACTTGTCATAATAATAATATATTGGTAAATGATATTATAAATGTAGAAAAAAAAAAAAGAAAAAAGCAAAAAAATCCAATACAACAAGAAGATATATTAAAAGAAAACTCGGAAAATTATCATGTTATTAAGGAACCTTATGTTAATCTTCTTATGAAAAGTTTAAGTCAAAGTAAAAATAAGGATCAGTTCTTATCCATACTACTAAACATGAAAAAAGAAAATATGAATGTAAATATAAATAAAGATGACAATACATATGATAGTCATATAAATGACAAAACATATGATAGTCATATAAATGACAAAACATATGATAGTCATATAAATGACAATACATATGATCGTCATATAAATGATAATACATATGATAGTCATATAAATGACAATACATATGATAATCATATAAATGACAAAACATATGATAATCATATAAATGACAAAATATTTAAAAATGATAATCAAAATTGTATAGACTTAAATACATATAAAGAAAGAAATTCATTTATTAATATACCTTCAAACAGTTTTGAAAAAAAAATAAAAAGAAAATTATGTCGATCTGTAGAAAATACAAAAAACGATATGAACTCAAATCCATCAGATTTTAAATATAACTTAAGGAAAAAACAAAAAAATAACAGTTATTTAATAAATGAGAAAAAAATGAAAGATATACAAAATATAAATGTATCCAATCATATAGAAAGGAAATTAACTTTACCTGTTGATATTAATTTGGATATCAATGCAAATGTTTTCAATAATAATTCAGACATGCCAAATATGAAGGATACTTCAAAAAAAAAAGAAAATAAAGATGAAAATATAAACACTGATCAAGAAAAAAGTATAAATAATATCAAAGATAATAATACAATGAATAAACTCCATAAGGATATAAATAATACATTAGAAGAGAACAAAAATGAAATTAATGAAAGTAATAATGAAAATAATAATGAAAATAATAATGAAAATAATAATGAAAATAATAATGAAAATAATAACAAAAACAATAATGAAAATAATAACGAAAACAATAACGAAAACAATAACGAAAACAATAACGAAAACAATAACGAAAACAATAACGAAAACAATAATAATAATAATAAAAGAAGAAGAAGAAGAAAAATAATAAGTGATATTGATAAATCAAAAATAAAATTAATAAATGATACTATTCTTATGAATTATGAAAAAAACAAACATATCTTTATGCCACACAATTATTCACCATCATCTTCTTTTGAAAATAAAGAAAATTCTGGTATTTTAAGTTATATTCTTAACAAAGAAAAAGGAAATCATAATATCAAAGGTGATCCAAATAAAAGTATTAATAATATATTAAAAGATTCAGATATGCACAAACAAGTAGATCCATATAAAAACAATAACATTCTACATAAATTACAAGAAACTTTAAAAAAAGGAATTTTGGATATACAAAATAAAGAAAACAAAAAATATAGTCATACTAGCATCTCAAGTGATATGTACACAAAAATGATTTGTTCACAATCTCTGAATTCTCCTATATATGCAGATGTATCCATAAAATCATGTCCTACAAAAATTATAAAAAGTTATAGTAATTCGAATATGATAATAGGAGATAAAAAAAAAGAAAAACAAAATGATAATAATAAGGATAATAATAATAATAATGATAATTATTATAATAATAATGATAATAATTATTATAATAATAATTTTTATGCATATGAAAAGGTATTAAAAATATTAGCAGATAATAAAAATATTTGGGAAAAAATTAATTTCAAGAGAAGCCAAAGTAATGTGTTATTACCTACACAACCAACACAAGCAAATATGAATAATCATTATAACAGTTTATTAAATCAAAACAATAATAAAACTTTTGATGATAATTTATTAGATATATATAATCAATTTAAAAAAGCAGGAGAAATATCAAAAATAGGAAACATCAAAGGTAATAAAGATGATCATAATAATAAGAATTGTGATGTTTCAGAAAAGATAAAAACATTTAATTTAGACCTTCTAAATAGTACTTCTTCTAATCAAAAGAATGAAATACAACATATAAATAATAAAGGTAATAAACATATTAAAAATGTTTTTATGAAAAAAACAAAAAGTAATAACAATATAAATATAGCTAATACGGACACATTATTAATTGATGAGGAAACAAATATTAATAATAATAATAATATTAATAATAATAATAATAATATTAATAATAATAATAATAATATTAATAATAATAATAATATTAATAATAATAATATTAATAATAATAACAATAATAATAATAAGAAGAAGAATTATAAAATTAACAATGTTGATGAAAAGGATAATTCTATAGGATTGATAAAGATGGATAGTGATATAATTACATTAAATATGAAAACACAAATGAATAATCTTATAAATAATAATAATGAGATATATACAAATAAATGTAAATATAAAAAATATATAAAAAATTATGTTAATGCAAATAATATTAGTAATAGTAATTTGATTGGTAATAATAAGAATAATAGTATTAATAAAGCTCTTATTAATCAAAATGATATATGTGTGGTTAATATCGATGATTCTAATGTTAGTAAGAACAATGTTGTTGACAATAATAATAATAATATTAATATTAATAATAATAATAATAATAATAATAATAATAATAATAATGATTGTGTCAAAGTAACTTGTGAAAACAACCAAAAATATAAATATCACATTAAAACAAAAGACTATGGAAAACACAATAATAACAACGACATCATCAATTTTGATCTTCCTCAAAATAATTTAATAAATAATTTGAATAATAATATCCAATATAATATAACAGACAATTCTTTAGCTCAAGATGAGGAGTATAATAATTTATCAATATACACAAAAAAGAAGAAAAAAAAAGACAATAATAATTAAACACATAAAAATGTGCACATATATATATATATATATATATATATATATATATTTATTTATATATTTATATACATATAACATCAATTAAATATTTAGGATACCTATTAAAAATGATAGGGACATTTTCATTCCTTATGAAATTATTTATTTTATTATTTTTATTTTTTTTTTTTTGTATTTTGTATTTTCACATTTTCATAATTCTTATTAATCATATTATATAATATAAATGTTTTAATTTTTTTTTTCTTTTTTATGTTTATAAAAAGTAGCTAAAATTTATGTTCTCTTCTATTTATGTGTATTATAATATATTGTACCTTTCATATACACATATATATAATATAGTATAATATAATAATTTAATTTTTCATAAAGTTGTACAATTATTTGTTTGTTTTTAAATTTTGTTTAACTACATATATGTTTCACCATTTAAAGAAAAAAAAAAAAAAAAAAAACAAAGACATAAGGGAAGTTTGTTCTTATTTGTGTTACACAAATATATATATTTTAAAACTTTGTTTTGCTTATTTATACATAAAACTTTTTAAAAGAACTGATAAATGTTTGTACTCTTTTGTTATGCATAAAAAATTAAAATACAAACAAGTTTTCATTAAAAATGGGAATGTAAAAATATATACATAAATATGTATACATATATACAATATATCTTATAAATATTAAATATATAGTTTTAACCTTTTATAATATAAAAAAAAAAAAAAAAAAATTAAAAGAAAGATTTCTTAATTGTTTTATATTAATATATATTATATACTAAAATTCGTATGATATTTATATAATGATTAAAAAAAAAAAAAAAAAAAAAAAAAACGTATCCTTTTTTATTATTAAGGAAAAAATAACATAAAAATAATTTATTTATTACTTATAATATATTCTATTAATATAAATAAAGGAACTATAAAAAATACACACATTACCAAGAATATAAAACTTTAGAAGAAATGAATTTTCTATATGTTATGGTCCTCTTTTTGATTTTTTTTTTTTTAATTTATTAACTATAACTTTCCATTTAATAAAAAATAAAAACAAAAATAAAGGTACATCCTACATATTCACATATAATTGTCTATTATAAATAAAATATAATAATTACAATAAATATATATTAGCACAAGGAATATAAATATATACATATATATAATATATATATATATATATATATATATATATATACACATAATATGAAGATCAAAAATTATTTTATCTCAAATACAGCTAAAATGATATGGGGAAAAAAAAAAAAAAAAAAAAAAAAGCCAAAGTTATAAAAAAAATAAAATATTTACATGACAAATGCAGGTAAAAAAAAAAAAAAAAATTATAGATCATATAATATTAGTATACAAGTACAAGGACTTATATAAACAAAACACTTATTTTATAATATTATATATAATATTTACACTAATTAATATTATATAAAATAAATTAATATAAGCACTTGAAAAAAATACAAATATATTTATATTGAATTATAATTTTTTTAATTTTTTAAGAAATTCATAGATTGATCTATTTAAAAAAAAAAAAAAAAAAAAAAATGGAAAATATTATATGTTCATATGAATATATTATAATATTAAAAATGATTGAAATATATTAAATATTGCATACATGCAAATACTTAGAAAACTGCGGCCTATATATATATATATATATATATATATATATAATATTATATATATTATACATATGTAGTAATATATTATATATAATTATTTAATTTACATACTTATAAAGAAAATCAAATAAAATTATTTTATATATTATCATAACACATATATATATATATATATATAAATTTTTATAATTATATATTTATAATTTTTTTTTTTTTCCCAATAAAAATCAAAAAAAAACCAACCCCAAAAAATCTTCCCATATATTCTTACATTTCATTAATAATGTACTATTGAAGAGAAAATGTAGCTTGAGAAATATTATATTATTACTAATAAATAATATGTTTTTTATAACATAACAAAAAAATGATGTGAAATATATTTCTTTTTATCTTATTTTTTTTTTTTTTTTTTTATTTTTTTCATGTAACCCATATAACATATATATATATAATAATATATTTATATATATTTTACTTTTTTTGGAGTTTATATTTTCCCCCCACACCCAATTTTATATATACATATAATATGTTTATTATATATATAAATAAAACATATATTATAAAAATATCTTTTTATCTTTTATTTTTAGTAAAATAAAAAAAAAATATTTATTATATATTTCATTTTTGTATGTTATACTTAAATTTATATATATAACTAAAATATATTGTACATCAATATAAAATATATAAAATTAGAAACACCAATTCAAAATGAGGAATTCTATCTAATTATAATAATATTATTTATAGTTTTGAAAATGTTTACACAATAAACCCTAGAAATATAAAATAATGGAGAAAAGCTTTTTTTTCTTCAATTATTTATGACACATAAAGGAATTTAATTTTATTTACTATTTTTTCTTTTTTTTTTTTTTTTGCCCATGTGTATGAAAAGATATATATATATATATATATATATATATATATTTATATTTATATTTATATTTATAATATAACTTGTATATATAACTCTAAAATATACATTATATATATATATATATATATATATATTATATATATGTATATATTTTTTTTTTTCTTGGCGAAGGGTTTTATATATATTCCTGTAATTATTTTGTAAAGAGAAATTTGTCATCATTATATGTACTTAAAAGAATATGGATGAACTGATTCAACAAATGCATAGTTATTATATACAAAAATAATACATGTTAATAATCAAAATGCATAAGTAAATAGATATACATATATAATATAGATTGCTTTATTTTCTTATTTATTATTTGCTTAAAACCAAAGAAGAAGCTTTTTTTTGTATTTATTTATTTATTTATTTATATCGTTATCTTTGTGTACCTAAGTTTTCTTCCCACCTCCCCTTCCCAAAAAAAAAAAAAAAAAAAAAAAAAAAAAAAATTATTTATATATATATATTTATATTTATATTCAATTATAAGATCATGGATGTTGATAGGACGGCATTAAGTTTCTCACCCAATATCATGGAGTGCGGATTCGATAGCGAACATTTTTCTAATAACAGTATAACATGGAAAGAGAAATATGAACAGACGAAAGAATTGTTGAGGAGTTATAATTTATTTTCAGATCATTTAATAGATTATAGTATTGATTTTTATTTTAACAAGTTAGGATTTAACAAGTTTCATTTTGAAGAGACAAGCCCCGAGTTGATTAGTAAAGTGGTTGTATGTATTATAACGGCTAAGATTAATGAACAGTATTCTAGTGATAAATATTTTCCTACGTTTGAAGAGACCCATGACAATGTAATATTTATAATAACTAGAGTATTTGCTGATGATAATAAAACCCGATTAAATTATAAGATGGAGAAAAAAATTGAACAGAAATATTTCAATTTTTCTGATATGTCAAAAGATTGTTATAGATTAAAAAGTTTTAGATCAGTACATTCTGTTTTTGATAAAGAGCATACGTATCAAGAACCATTAAGAACATATATATTAGAGTTACCTACATACAATGACGATATAATAAAAGAGAATGAAACTGATTTAAAAAAATTAATGGATGTAAATTTTTATAATTATATTAAGGGTACAAGAAGTGAACAGATTTATTATGAATTGAATAAAGCTGTATTATATGATTTAACTGGTCAATTTTTACAAACACATTATTATGAAACATCATCAAGTACATTTACATTAACTATAGCTGTTAAAAGAAGTAATGTTATATCATCTATATTTTCCTTAATCGGTGATTGTTTAAATATGCATAGATGTTTTTCATATTCCAAATATGTAGAACCATTAAAAAATGGTGTGTTGTTAATAATTTTAAATGTAAAAGTTATTATGAATAATATTGAACAAGAAAAGGAGAAATTAGATTTAAAAGATAAAATTTATAAAGTTGTAAAATCATTAAAAACATTATGTTTATTTAATGATTCTAGGTTTATACAATTATCTGTAAAAAGAACATTTACAGCACAAGAATCAGCATATCTTTTTATGATAATTAAGTTTATTACATTCTTTTCAACCAACACATTATCCAGTTATAAAAATGTAGAACATGCATTAAATCTAAGGAATTATAATAACAATATTACGGATAGTACTACAAGTTCATCATCATCATCGTCATCGTCTCCATCATCTGTTCTTAATGATTTTTATATTATTAAAGAAAAGTTGAAGAGTTCAAAATATACAAAAGAGGAAATATTAAGATGTGCTCAGAATAATGTTAGAACTATAAAAATGTTGTTTTCGAATTTTGAAAAAAAATTGAATCATCAGAGAAATCAATGTAATCAGATGATATATGATGAGAATATTATAAAGAATTCAAGTGATATATTAAAAGAATATTCAAATAATAATATGAATGTTGATCATCCTACTTTATCATCTTTAGTTTCTTCTTCTACTTCTTCTTCTGTTTCGTTAAATTCTTTCTTGTCAGGATCGTGTGAGCCGCCCTATTATTATCATCATCATCATCATAATAATAAAGATAGCAAAGATATAATTGACGAAATAGAAGATAATCATGATAAAAAAATATTACAATATTTTTACATGTTTGAAAAATATGCTTTAAAGACGAACTTTTTTTTAACACATAAAATTAGTTTAGCTGTAGCTTTTGACGGTGCCTTATTAAAAGATTCTATTTATGAAGCACAACCATATTCTATTATTATGATATTGGGTTTGCATTTTGTTGGATTCCATATACGTTTTAGTAAAATATCTAGAGGAGGAGTTCGTATTGTTATATCTAACAATGTAAATTCATATATGCACAATTCAGATAATTTATTTGATGAAGCATATAATCTTGCTTACACTCAAAATTTTAAGAATAAAGATATTGCTGAGGGTGGAAGTAAAGGAATCATTTTATTAGATGCAGATGTATGTAATGTTGCTAATACAAAATATATTAAAAATTTATCTTTCTATTCTTATGTAAATTCTATATTGGATTTATTAATAAATGAAAATTTAAATGAAGAAAATGCATCCTCTATATCAGTCCATTCTACTAAAGGTGCAAACAACACAACCACCTTTGACAACGTTATAAGTTCGGTAGAGAATATGGTAAACATAGAAAAAAGAGAAGAAGAACATCTTAATATAACATTACCATATGGTACCAATGTAGCTTGTAATAATATCGCAACGAATGATAATCTTTCTAATATGTATGATACATACAATTTGAATAGTTCTGGTGAGGCATCCCATGATCACCATTTTGTTAATAATAGAAGTGTGAGTAATTCAAGTAGCAATATTAATGTGCACGTACAAAAAGAAGAAGGCGAAGATGGAAAAACAAAAAATAAAGAAAAGACCAACAATAGTAAAAATGAAAAAAATGAAAAAATTGAAAAAAATGAAAAAAATGAAAAAATTGAAAAAAATGAAAAAAATGAAAAAATTGAAAAAAATGAAAAAATTGAAAAAAATGAAAAAAGGTGTGATAATACAAGCAATACTAATTATAATTACATTAATGGAACAACAGAAGATGCTGTACAGAAAATTATGAATTCAAAGACTAAAGGAGGAAGAAATATTAATGCAGAAGAAAAAGGTGGAGACATAAAAGTGGATATTAATAACAACAATAATAATAATAATAATAATAATAATAAACATATAGAACAATGCTATAAAGTTTCAAGATGTGTAGTAAGTGATGAGAACAAAGCAAGGAAAATGATATTACAAGAAAACATGAATGAAGAAGTAGATTTAATATTCTTAGGGCCAGATGAAAATACAGGTTCCGATCAATTAATGGATTGGGCATGTATAATTGCAAAAAAGAGAAGATATCCATATTGGAAAACATTTTCAACCGGAAAATTAAGAAAAAATGGAGGTGTACCTCATGATATGTATGGAATGACGACCTTAGGTATAGAAACATATATAACAAAGCTTTGTGAAAAATTAAATATCAAAGAAGAAAGTATTAGTAGATCTGTTGTAGGAGGTCCAGATGGTGATTTAGGTAGTAATGCAATTTTTCAATCTAAAACTAAAATTATATCGATAATTGATGGTTCCGGTGTTTTATATGATAAACAAGGATTAAATAAGGAGGAATTAATAAGACTAGCAAAAAGACGAAATAATAAAGATAAGAGTAAATCTATAACATGTTGTACATTATATGATGAAAAGTATTTTTCAAAAGATGGTTTTAAAATATCTATTGAAGATCATAATGTAGATATTTTAGGTAATAAGATAAGAAATGGATTAGATTTTAGAAATACTTTTTTTTTGAATCCATTAAACAAATGTGAATTATTTAATCCATGTGGTGGTAGACCACATTCTATTAATATATTTAATGTAAATAATATAATAAAAAATGGAGAATGCATATATAAATATATTGTAGAAGGAGCTAATGTATTTATATCAGATGATGCTAGAAATATTTTAGAGAGTAAAAATGTTATATTGTTTAAGGACGCAGCTACAAATAAAGGAGGTGTCATATCTAGTAGTTTAGAAGTTTTAGCTGGTCTTGTTCTAGATGATAAGCAATATATTGATTATATGTGTTCTCGTGATAGTGATATTCTTCAAGTGGATGAAAATGAAATTAATTTTGTTCATCAGAATCAGAGAATGAATCATTCTTTATCATTTAAAAGAGGATCTATGGAAAATTTAGAGGACGATGAAAAGAAGGAAACATCAAATAATGAAAAAAATAAAAATATAATAAAAGATCTTGATAAGGATATTAACCAGGATATTTATAATAATAATAATAATAATAATGTGTGTAATGAGGATCATGAAGTTTCTGATTTTTATAAAGCTTATGTAAAAGAAATACAAAAAAAAATTACACATTATTGTGAACTAGAATTTGAATCATTATGGAAAGAAACAAGAAGAACAAAAACACACATATCTAAAGCAATTAATATCTTATCAAATAAAATTAGCGAACTTAAAAAGGATATCCTTTCATCTGATACATTATGTACAGATTATAAATTATTAAAAAAAGTATTAGAAGATGTTATACCACCAACATTATTAAAAATTGTAACATTTGAACAAATATTAGAGAGGGTACCTTATATATATATAAAATCTCTCTTTGCTTCATCATTAGCATCAAACTATTATTATTCACAACAATTTTTGAATGACTTATCTGCTTTTAATTTTTTTGAATACATAAGGAAATTACAGAGCAAAAGTGCCTAAACAAATTACAAATGAAAAAAAAAAAAAAAAAAATAAAAAATAAGAATAATAATAATAAATAAAAATATAATAATAATATAAAAATATAAATATAATAAAATAATAAAATAATAAAATAATAAAAAAAATTAGTAAGATTATATTGTAGTACACACAAATGTTGATAATATATATACATATATTTTTAATGTATTCACTTTTCTATATATTATATTTTTATTATTTTATTTATTTATTTTATTTTTTTTTTTTTTTTGCGATATTTTTGAATAATTATATTTTTATCCTTGGATGATAATTAAGAACATATATTATCAGGATTGGGCCTCACAGCTAGCTTATGGTTTTTTCTCCTTAAGGCAAAGTACACTTCTGGGGATAAATCTATAAGAATATAATTATAATTCTTCGAGTGTGTATTTTGATTATTACATATTAATATATATATATATATATATGTACGATTGTTATATATCCTCCATTCTGAATATACATCAAGTTACTCATAATACATATAATATATTCTCTTACATTTTATGTTTTACAAATTTCCTCAAAAAAAAAACATATTTCTTTTTCTTTTTTTTTCTTTTCTTTTATAACTTTTAATTAATATCTTGAATTTCATGTCGAATTCATAAAATTAATAAATAAATATATCTAAATATACATATACATATATATATAAATACATAATTATCACCTTGAATAATCTGACACATGAACAAAGGCCTATTATGTTAGTTTTACAAACAATAATAATAATACATATAGGTGTATTAAACGTTCATATATAAAAATATAAATATATATTTATATATTTGTGTCTATGTTTTTTTTTTTTTTTTTTTTTTTTTCATTTATACAACAAAAAGAACTAAAAAATATAAAATAAAATGAAAAGAAAAGAAAAATGGACACACGTATATGTATATATATATATATATATATATATATATATATGTATATATTTATATTCATATATCAAATGAACTTTTTTTCATATTGATATGTTTTCTCATTCAACATATTGACGAAAAATATGTAAAACATAAATTTCATATATTTACCAACAACGGTCTTATAACAAAAACATAAAAAAGAGAATGTAACAAATAACAAAAAATAAGTAGTAAACAAAAAAAAAAAAAAAAAAAAAAAAAAAAAAAAAAAAACTATAATAATAAAGGAAAAACAGAATTGCACATATATATATATATATATATATGTAATTATTCTTAAAGAAAAACTATAATAATTCTAAATATATAGACTTTATTTTTTATTCTTTATTCTTTATTCTTTTCATTTTTTGTTTTTTTTGTTCATTTCATATTTTAATTGTACAGCCAAATCTCTTGCAGCATTAAATCCATAGATACGTGGTGAGAACCCTCGCGTTTTTCTCTTGTCATTTTCCATATACATAACTCTCCACAACCTTCGATTTGTATCGTACCTGCAAAGGATAAAAAATAAGGAAGATATCAAAATGATACACATATAAAGTATGTATGATATATGATATATGTGATATATATATAAATATATGTGATTATATATATATATATATATATATATATATTTTTTTTTTATCATGTTATAATTCTTACCAAACACCTGAGACCTTCTCTCCATTTTCGTCGTAGGCACCCGTTTCGACTTTTTCATTTCCTAGCTTTATATCAGTAGTCTTTCTAGCTACTTTTGCTTTCCTCTTACAATCACTACTTGTTTTATTCTTATCCAGGTCTTTATTTGTAATTAAATTATCATCATTATGATCAATACCCATATTAGGATTCATTGTAAGATTAATGTTGTGATTTATAGCATTATTCATATTATGAGTTGCATTATATGTATGATCATCATTAACAAAAGCTTTTAAATTATTATCTATATCATAAAGTTGACTATCTTGAAAGTTTATATTTCTTTCTTCTTGTATGAGAGATACCTTTGGTTTTCTTCCTTTTTTCTTCTTAATTTTTATTTCATTGAATATAACATGATTATCATTTAAACAATTTTCTTGTTGATATTCCATATATGTTCTTCTAATATTTGTATTATTATCTTCATATCCTTTTATTTTATCAGTGTTGAAAGGTAAAGAAGATGTATTACAAACTTTATTTTCATTCACTGTATGTATATCATTGTGTAGGTTGTGTATTAACACATTATCATTGTTATATACATTTTGTGTTATATGAGTGGTAAAAGAGAAATTCACCTTATTATTATCACCTCCATTGGTGTTATTATTATTGTTGTTATTGTTGTTGTTATTATTGTTGTGGATATTTTTATTTTTCTTATTTCTGCTTCTATTATTAATATTATTATTATTATCATTTATTGTAACATTCTTCTTTTTCTTTGAACTTTTCATAGGTTTCACAGATTCCCCTTCCATATTATCATCTCCAACTTTATAATGATCTTGTATATTACTTCTATAAGACTCACTCATCTTATCATAGTAATAATTGTTCATGTGGTTTCTAAAATGAAAATAGGAAATGTTTTCTTGATCATTAAAATCATAGCTCTTATTACTCGCATCTTTATTTAAAGCACCGTCATTAATTATTTTATATGAACCATTATTATTATTGTTATTATTGTTATTATTGTTATTGTTGTTATTGTTGTTATTGTTATTATTGTTATTATTGTTGTTATTATTATTGTTATTATTATTGTTATTATTATTGTTATTATTATTGTTATTATTATTGTTATTATTATTATTATTAATATCTTTATTATCGTTTATAATGAGATCGTTATATAGTATGGACATTTCCATTTTCATCACGCCATTGTCATTATCATTCATATATGTTGATATCCCTCTAGGTTTTACATCTTTTGTATTATTCATATAACCAACACCTTTTGCATAACCATTATTATCATACATACCTTGCATATGTTGACTACCAGTTGTTCTATTATTAGTAGTATTCTCATAATTTCCAACTTGCATTATTTGCTCATTATATTCTTCAATATACATATCATTCTCTTGGAAATTTTTAGATATATATGTACTCTTATTATTATTAAATCCATTTACTATATTTTCATTCTTATGTACTACTGAAGATATATTATTTATATTACCATCAACATCAACATCAACATCATTATCATATATATTTTCTCCCATCATTTTTTTTATTTTCTTATTACCTCCATTATTAATATAACTTTTATTATTACCACTTGTTGTAGTAGTAACTTTCCTCTTCAAAGTACATTTTTCTTTCTCATTCAACATAATGAAAGATGACCTTTTTTTCTTATTCATAAACATATTGTCATCACTACCACAAACATATTTATTATTATATTCATTAGGAAATATATTATTATTCATATTATTTATAATCATATTATTTCTATTATATTTTAAATGAATAGTTTTATTTATGGAGTTATTTAAATGAGAATTTTTATCTGTGTAAATATTACTACTATGGTATCTTCCGGTACTCAAGTTATTAAATTGATCATACATTTTATTATTAACAATATCGAACTTGTTTTTATAATCATTATTAACACTATTTATAATATCAACCTTATTCATATGACCAGCATTATTCATATTATCAACCTTATTCATATGACCAACATTATTCATATTATCAACATTATTAATATTATCAACATTATTAATATTATGAACATCATTCATATGACCAACCTTATTCATACTATCAACATCATTCATATGACCAACCTTATTCACATTATCAACATCATTCATATTATCAACGTTTTGTATATGTCCTATAGGATCCTTATTTACATTTTTTACACTTTCTGTAGAATTCCCTGTAGATATACTATTAGCAACACCTGTCATGTTAATGTCATCCTTCGCGTTTGTCATGTCACTATTAAATGAGAGGCTTTTTTGAAAGGTACTCCTAGAATTTGTAAAAATAGTATTAAAACTTGATGCCTTATTTAAACTGCTAACACTATTAGTGTTAAAATCATGAAGATGATAATTATTATTACATATATTGTTCTTAATATAATCACCTTTCTGAATATTACCATTATTATTTATACTGTCATATGTAGCTCTTTCAAGTTCATTCATATAATTATTCATTTCATTATTATCAAAGTTGTCTTTATTATTATTATTATTATTATCATTCTTTTTCTTTATATTTATTTTCTTTTTACTATTTCGATCTTTTCTCTTGCTATCACTTTTTTTTTTCTTCTTATCATCATTATGAATGTCATTATTTATCACCTCATATGTATTGTAATTATAATACGTACAGATATTATTATTATTAATATTATTATTATTAATATTAATATTATTACCATCAATATTATTATTATTACCATCAATATTATTATTATTACCATCAATATTATTATTATTACCATCAATATTATTATTATTACCATCAATATTATTATTATTACCATCAATATTATTATTATTTACATCAATTTTATTTTCAACCTTCGTGTACAACGAAGGCAAGATATTGAACACTGAATTATTACCTGTTAACACATTGGAATCATTTATATTTTTACTATCTTTTCTTTGATATTTTCTTTTACTCTTTTTTTCATTCATTATTCCCTCATTTTTCCGATTTGTTTTTTTTTGGTATCCACTTCTCTTGTCATTCAGTAAGTTCATATTATTATCATTTCCAATTAAATAATCTACCTTGTTATGATTATCATATATAATATGCTGTGACATGTTTCGCTTATTCATCATATGATTATTATTAATAGTATTAGTTAGATAGAAATCTTGTTGTGCCTCTTGAATAATATTATTATAATGAATATTATCATTATTATGAATATTATCATTATTATGAATATTATCATTATTAAGAATATTATCATTATTATGAATATTATCATTATTATAAATATTATCATTATTATAAATATTATCATTATTATGAATATTATCATTATTATAAACATTATCATTATTATAAACATTATCATTATTATGAATATTATCATTATTATAAACATTATCATTATTATGAATATTATCATTATTATAAACATTATCATTATTATAAACATTATTATTATTATAAATATTATTATTATTACCATCAATATTATTATTATTACCATCAATATTATTATTATTACCATCAATATTATCATTATTACCATCAATATTATCATTATTATTAATAGTTGTTGTGTGTTTTTTTTTTTTTCTTTTTTTCTTTTTTTTATCTTCCTCTTCATTCAAAGCATTATATAACTGATCATCATAATAATTCATATTAACAGTATTATTATCATCATATCGCTCAAAGGTATTATTTCCCTGTATATTATTATTATTAATACTATGAAGACTATTCATATTGTCTACATTTTTTATATAACAAAAATTTCTTCTCTCCTGACTATTATTTATAATATTCTTTCCATTATATAAATATTTATCATTCTCTGTAATATTATAATTATTTACATTAACGTTTCCATTAAAATTAATATTCCTAATCATTTTATTATTCATATTATTATTCATATTATTATTCATATTATTATTCATATTATTATTCATATTATCATTATTATTATTATTCATATTATTATTCATATTATTATTCATATTATTATTCATATTATTATTCATATTATTATTCATATTATTATTCATATTATCATTATTATTATTATTGCAATTATCTATGGTAGGAATACAATTTGGTTCCGGTCCTAGAATCTTATCATCACTCTTTCCTTTTTCGTTTTGTAAATAAAAATTCTTTTGTTCAATGGACATATAATTTTCTCGTGCATTGAAATAATTTGTATTATTATTACAAAAACTTGTCATATTATTACCTTCATTATCTTTATGTGTGTTATTATTATTATTATTATTATTATTATCTTTATCTTGATTATTATTATGAACACAAGTTTCCTTATTATTGTTGTTATTACTATTATTCCTATCATTATCCTTTTTATTATCATCGTTTTCTTTATGTCCATGATGATTTTCATTATTATCATTATTATTAACATTATTATTAACATTATTATTAACATTATTATTAACATTAATATTATTGTTATTATTGTTATTATTATTGTTATTATTATTGTTATTATGGTTATTATTATTGTTATTATTATTGTTATTATTATTGTTATTATTATTGTTATTATTATTGTTATTATTATTATTATTGTTATTATTATCATCATCATCATTATATTCATCATGATTATCTTCAAATATTTGAGGACTATTACTACTATCATTATTATTCTTACCATCTCGACTTTTGGTCTTATCCTTACTTGTACCTTTATTATTTTTTCTCGTAGGTTTCGCCACATTTAAATTATTCATATTATTAATTTTATCCATATATCCAATTATATTCATTGTATTGTAATTATTTTCGTCACTTTTAAATCTAACATTATACTTATCTTCAGTTTCATACATAACATTCATCATCTGTTTATTGGGACTTAAACCTACTACTATATTATTCAATGAGACTGTTTTACTTTTTATTACATTAAACGTTTTTACATGTCCTGTTTTATCATATATATCATTTTTAAAATCTTTAGTTGGGACGTTCATACGTTGGGTGCGACTTTTTTTATTATACATTCTCATTAAAACATTATCAGAATTTTTATTTTTTTCTATATTATTATTATTTATATAATTTATGTTACCATCTTCATCATTTTTTACAGAATTCTCATTTAAGCATATGTTCATGCTACTTCTAGAATAATTCATATTATTAATATTATGTATATAATTATTCGTATTTGTATTACAAATTTTAGAAGGCTTATTCTTATATTCATCCTCATGACTATAAGGGGGATGCATTTGACTACTACTAAAACTTATAGCATTGTCATTTTTAGGATTATAATTATCATCCATATTTTTTATATTATTATTCATCTTATCGTAGTACAACACATTAGTTTTTGTGTTATAAAAATTTCCTGTGTCATTAAGTTCATTATTTTCTACAAACATAATCATATTATTATTATTATTATTATTGTTGTTGTTGTTGTTGTTGTTATTATTATTATTATTATTATTATTAATTTTCATTATAACATTATTTGTATTCGTACCACTATATGAAGGTTCATTCTTATTTAAAATATTACAATTTTCACCATTGTGTGAATTATACATACCCATATTAATAGTATCTACTACATTCAAGATATTTCTTCTCGTCAAATTTTTATCCTTATTTATTATATTATGATAGCCTTTTTGATTTTCATATGGAAAATTATAATTCGCAAATTGATTTTTTCCATTACCAATATTTG
>LT969557.1:135000-140000 GCA_900097035.1 Plasmodium blacklocki (nom. inval.)
AATATAACATATATGTTATATATATATATATAATTTTATATACATTTTATTTTATGTATTTTTTTTTTTTTTTTTTTTTTGCTATACCCCAAACGTAACATTTATATATATATATATATTTATATATTTATAATATTTCAACACAAAAAAAAAAAAAAAAAAAATAATAATTCGATAAAGTATTTATTATATTACTTTCATATATATCTATTTCAACTTATAATATTTTAATATTTCAAATAATTATTTGTAAAGAATACTTTAGCATACAAAGTTGTATATTTAAAATATTTCTCATATACCCTTTCTTAAATTTTCTCTTATTTTATTTTTTTATTATTATTTTTTTATATTTTTTTCCTATTAACAATGGCTTACCATTTAGGAGCTACATTTCCAAACTTTACTGCTACTGCTTCTAATGTAGATGGAGTTTTTGACTTTTATAAATACGTAGGAGATAACTGGGCTATTTTATTTAGTCACCCACATGATTTCACTCCCGTATGTACCACTGAACTTGCTGAATTTGGTAAAATGCATGAAGAGTTTTTAAAACTCAACTGCAAATTAATAGGATTTAGTTGTAACTCTAAAGAATCTCACGATAAATGGATTGAGGATATAAAATTTTACGGAAAACTAGATAAGTGGCATATTCCTATGGTTTGTGATGAATCTAGAGAATTAGCTAACCAATTAAAAATTATGGATGAAAAAGAAAAAGATATTAAAGGACTTCCATTAACATGTAGATGTGTTTTCTTTATTTCTCCAGATAAAAAAGTCAAAGCAACCGTTCTATATCCAGCCACAACAGGAAGAAATTCTCAAGAAATTCTTAGAGTTCTTAAATCCTTACAACTTACAAACACTCATCCTGTTGCTACTCCGGTTAATTGGAAAGAAGGAGACAAATGCTGTATCTTACCATCTGTTGATAATGCAGACCTTCCAAAACTTTTTAAAAATGAAGTAAATAAAATGGATGTACCATCCCAAAAAGCCTATTTAAGATTTGTTCAAATGTAAGCACCTGAACGGTTAATGTAAAAAAATAAAAAAAATAAAAAAATAAAAATAAAAAAAAAAATACAAAATGGCTATACAAAATAATAAAAAATAAAAATACAAAATGGCTGTACAGAATAATAAAAAAAAAAAAAATAATAATACAAAATGGCTATACAAAATAATAAAAAATAAATAACTGTTATAATAAAAAATTTCCAACAAAAAAATGTATAATATAATTATATATTTATTGTTGTTAATTTATATCCAAGAGGATTAAATTGGACTATATTGTTATTATTATTATTATTATTATTATTATATATATATATATATAAGAACTTATGATTTCTATTTTTCTTTCTATATTTTCAAAAATATGAACATTTTTAAAAAAGAAACATTTAAAAGATATAACAAATTATAAATATATAAGAAAATATTTTAAATGTTAATATTTTAACCTGAGAAAAATATATACAAGAACAATACTTATTATAAAAAAATTAAAATGTATAAAGTAACGGACACACACATATCCATTTATTTATATAAATATTTCTCCTAATGTATAATCAATATTCATAATATTCATTAAATCGTAATCTAAAAAAATACATATATTTTTAATGTTTAAAGAAAAAATTAATTTTCCTTCATAATATGTTTTTAATTATTCAAAATGAGTTTAAAAATTAAGAAAATGACAATACTAATTTAGTACATACAAAAAAAATTCATATATATATATATATATATATATATATGTGCAAATGTTATTTAATTATTCATATATATACCAAACATATCATATATATATATATATATATATATATATTTTATATATATATTTATATATGTGTTAATTTTACTTTGTGACACATATTCAATCATGGTCTTCTATCCTTTACGATATACATGATTCCTCATAAGCAAAAAAAAATCCCATATTATTATTATTATTAATACATCAGTTTTATACTCACATTTTATTCTCTTTTTCATTCCTTTAAAGATAAATACTTTAAGACATTTATGTTATTACTATACAAATACTGTAAGCCATTATTTATTGTAAAAATCTGTTTTAAT
The DNA here is from genome assembly GCA_900097035.1 of Plasmodium blacklocki (nom. inval.). Taxonomy (NCBI): domain Eukaryota; phylum Apicomplexa; class Aconoidasida; order Haemosporida; family Plasmodiidae; genus Plasmodium; species Plasmodium blacklocki (nom. inval.). Next base: position 137,107 of record LT969557.1, read on the forward strand.
ATTAATAAAAGGGATGTGCGTATTTCATCTGATGAAAAAAGCGAACTCGTATGACTCATAATATTTGGGGTAGATGTTTTATTTTTATCTTGACTGTTCTTAATAGATTTATTATTATTCATATGATTATAAAAATCATTATTTAAGAAAACATTAAAATGAGTTGTAAATATAGAATTAAGATAAAATAAATGTAAATGGATATGTTTTATTGTATCATTAATTAATAATGTTTTTATAAAATTTATGAGAATAAATAAAAAAGGTTTGGTTAATACCTTTACACATAGTGGTATAATATTATATGGTATATTTTCATATACCTCTAAAATGTTTTCATAATTATTTAATGCTAAAGATAAAATAAAGGCTTTCATATATTCTTTTTTTTTTAAAGAATTTTTTAAATTATTTAAATTAACGTTTTGTGTTAAAAATTTCGGAACATATATATTAGGTGATATTAATCCTTTATAAATATTTGTAATACTTGGAATATACTGATATTGATAATCTTTTGTAAATACATACAATCCAGTATTACATGCAACAGCTATATGTCTGTCATCACCAGATATATGTAACTGATTTAAAAGAAATTTATACTTTTTTAATTTACTATTTAAATAATCTTCATTCATTTGTCCTGGTAATAAATTTTGTTTTTTCTTTCTATTCATAATTTTATAATTATCTAAATAAATATCACCTTCTTCATCACTAATATCTAATTCATATATATGTGTCCCTTCAGATGTTAAATATCGAGTGGATATTTCTCTTTTAATACCGTCTACACAATAATTCTTTGTTAAATCAATAATCTTTATTAATAAATATAAATTTGTATCATATATATATAAAGACACGCTACAATTAGCACATCCAACTATATAATTACCATTATGTATATAATCTATAGATGTAAAATAACAATTTTGATTTACAATAGTATTATTTCCTTGATCTTCTAAATCTTCTTCATACATATATTCATCATCTAAATTATTCACACTCTTTTTTCTATTCCTTTTTTTATTCGTTTTAGGTATTGCCCCAAACTGTTCACCTAACAATCTACCTCTCTTGATATCTCTTGCTCCTTCAATTGTTCCTATTACTTCTTGTATTGATATATCCCAAAATATAATTTTACAACTTAATGTACATACAGCTAATATATCATTCCCTCGAGGATCAAAACACATATATGATATATCATGTGATGTTGTTATTTCCTCATATTTACTACCCTTATTTTGACGTGCATATAAATCCCATATTAATACATTTTTACTCCATGAACAACTAGCTATTACTCCTTCATTTTTTAAATTAGTACTGAAACATATTTTTATTATAGGAGAATTGTGACCAAATAATTTATCTATACATTTTCCTGTCTGTACATTCCATATATATACCACATATTCATTCCCACGACCACCTGCTGCTACTATATTTCCACTTATATTCACACTCACACACAAAAATTGAACATTCAATTTTTTATCCACTTTTTTTTTACCTGAACTGTTCAAGTCGTTCATATTATTACTATATTGATTTACATCTGCTATAATATCTGGAGTATAAATTTTAAAATTACGATATCTTAAAAGGTCAAAAGCTCTAACAGTACCATCAAGAGAACACGATACGAATGCATTTCCTTGTGGTAAAAAACAAATATCTGTAACTGTATTAGTATGAGCAGTAAAAGTAACAAAATTAATAAAGGATAAATAATCATATAATTTAATAGTACCATCTTCATTACCTGTAACAATAACAAATTTACTTGTAAAATTATCAGATTCATGATAAGTACTTGAATTTTCTATAATATGACTACCAATTTTTAAATGACTAATAATAGGAGAAAATTTAACACATTTAACATTTTTATTTGTAGTATTTTGTTTTAATATATAGCTCTCACTTTTCCATTCCCATATTATAATAGTACCATTATTACCTTCTCCTAAAGCTATCCATTCTCCATCAGTATTTATAGTAATATCATCAATTGTATTTGTATTAATACTTATATTATAAAGAGAGGTCATATCAGGAGTACTATAAATACCAAATCTTCCACTTGAAAAAGCAATAACAAATATGTCCTTTTCTTTATTAAAACATGATCTTATAACTTCTTCATTCTTCTCTTGATTACAGTAATATATTTTCTTATAGCACCACCTTTTTTCAAAAGCTCTCTTCACACTACTATTATAATAATAATTATTATTCTGATTATTATTATTATTATTGTTGTTGTTATTGTTGTTGTCTTTTATTTTATTATTACATGGATATATTTTGCTGCAGTTCTCATCTTTTGTATTTTTTTTTTTTTCATTTTCAGATGAGAAATTTTGATCATCGCACGTATTTGTATTGTCCTCATTATGGTTATCATCACTACTCACATCCTCATCACTTTTGTTATCATCCTTATTTAGATCCTCATACACTTTGTCAGACTCATAATTTTCATATTTTTGGGCTACCTCCGTTTGGTCCTCATATGTCCATAAAATTATTAACCCAGATTTATTTACACTAAATATAAAGTTCCCATCTTTTGAAAAGAAGGCACCTACGATGGTTGTTTTATTTCCACTCAAGATAGTTGGCTTGATTTTTTTTTCTTTTTTAACTGTATGAATTCTTATAGTCATATCATACGATGTAGTTAAAAAATACTTATCATCTGTAGATATATCTATTGATATAACATTTAAGGAATGGAAACATATATCATTATATTTTATTAATTTATAGTTATTTTTTTTACAAGGACTTTTCCAAATAATTACTCTTCTACCAACTGAAATCAAAAAGTGTTTCCCAGAATTCGTAAACATTGCTGAATTAACAACATCTTG
>LT969557.1:145000-185000 GCA_900097035.1 Plasmodium blacklocki (nom. inval.)
CTTCATTATATATTTTTTTATGTATACGGAAAACTTCTTTTTTTTTCTTGTGTATATTTTCAAATGTATCATAATTATCTAAGAAAAGTTTCTCTTCAGATTTTTTATTTTTCATATTATTATAAAATGGATGTTTTATATTTTGATAAAAATAAACATCGAATTCTTTATAATAATTTGTCTTATATACATATGATAAATATAATTCAATAAAATATAAATCTACAGATTTAATTACAAATAATTTTTTTAAAAAAAAAAGAATGTTAGAATATAATTTATTAGAACCATGCATATTATTTCCATCTTTTTTAATAAGTTCATTATCCTGATCTATCATTTTTTTAATTTGATTAAATGAATTATTACAATCATTATAAAAATCAACAGGATATTTATTTAATATATTACATTTATTATAAATATTATATTTCCTATTTTTATTACAATCTTTCTCATTCGAAGAACAACAATAAGTTGAATATATAAACATAAGAAACTTTATCATTTTTCTATTAAAATAAAATGGACTATATATATATGGAAGTTGATAAATATTATACTTCTTATCTCTTTTATATTTTTTTTCATCTTTTTTTTCTTTTTCATATCTTTTATATATATAACTCTTATAATATATAGATGAAACTTTAATATTTTTTTTTTTTAAAAACTCTTTCTTTTTTTCATTTTTATAAATATTTAAATTACCATTATTACCAAAAGTAGTATCTGATATATTTTTCCTCTTTACATTATTTTCATATATATTAGCATTTCCCGTTTTTTCTTCACTTGATATTTTGTTATTTATTATTTGATCTTCCTTAGTTACAATATTATGCACCCCAGATATGTTATGCACCCCAGATATATTATACACATCAGATATACTGTATCTATTTAAAATATTGTGATCATCATCTAAAGGTGATATTGAACAAGTATGAGTTCTACAATTATAAAAACTATGTTCACGTAAATGTATATCATTATTATTATTATTATTTATTGTTTTTATTTTTTTTTTTATGATTACGTTTTTTATTTCATCCTTTGATATCCTTTTTTTCATATAACCATTACTTTTTACATCATATAAAACAGATGATATATTAATTAACATATAATTATAAGGAATATTATTTATTTCATAATAATTGATATAATTATCTGTTAACATAGATATATTTTTATATCTCTGGAAATTATACACAATGTATTTTATATCTTTTTCAAAACTAGAAGAATTTATAATAACATGATTATTAATCTGATTATTATATTTTGTAAAATGTTCCTTTGTCATTTTATTGTAATGTGATTTTTTAATTACATCATCTTCTTCATATTGTAAATCTTTACAATTGAATGTTTTTGTAAAACATATTAATTCTCTTAAATGATTCATATATATTAGCTTTATATTATATTTATTACAAATACTATAATATAAAAGAAAAAATATATTGAAATACACTTTTAAATAATTTAAATAATTATAACAAGAAATAAGTCTCCATATTTTATATCTAAATATATTTTTATTTTTAAAAAAATAATGGAAATTATTTTTATATACATTGTAAAAATTACATATATGCGACATATACTTCAAGAAAAGAATCAAGGAACGTGGATTCATTTCTATATTATTAGGAATTGTAATTGCATACGTCAATTTATTATCACCATGTATTTTATTATCACCACGTATTTTATTATCACCATGTATTTTATCATCACCATGTATTTTATCATCATCATATCTTTTATCATCATATATTTTATCATCACCATATATTTTATCATCATATATTTTATCATCATATATTTTATCATCACCATATATTTTATCATCACCATATATTTTATCATCACCATATATTTTATCATCATACATTTTATCATCATCATATCTTTTATCATGAACGTTATTTTTTTTATCAACATAGGTCTCACTCTCATTATAACAACAACCTAGACGACGCATATTAAATAAATAATTCATACGCTCAAAGAATAAATTGTCTTTCAAAGAGATACCCGTTTTATCCAAAAAATGCTGCTCCGCATTATTAAAATTATACATATGTTTAAATATGTTTGTATTACTAAAACATTTATAGAACCTTAAATTATCATACATCTTTGATATAAAATCTTGTTTTTTTATCTTTTTAGTTTTTATATCCTTCATATTTCTTAAAATGTTTTTTGTCCTTGTAATATTAAGTGTCTTTTTTGATTGGTCTTCTCTTCTCCAGTTTCTATATAATTCTTCTAACATATGAACATTTGTATGTTTTTTTTTTCTTTTTTCTTTATATTTAGTTCCAGACATCTTACGTTTACTACTATATGTATATAAAATTTTTTTCAAGTTTTTAATTTTGTATTTTTTTTTTTTTCTTTTCCTTTTTTCTTTTTTTTTTTCTTTTTTTTTTTTTTTTTCTTTTTATTTTTTTTTTTCTACTAATCTTTATAATATCATCACGCTTCAAATCCAACAAGACCTGGGCCTTGTAAAAGAACTTGTCCAAAGAAAGAACCCACCAAAAAATATTTTTCCCGTTATCTTTGAAATATTTATTATGAGCAAAAGTATCAAGCTCATGAGAATTATTTATACAATGTAATTTATTATGTGTTACACCTAAGAAAAGATTTATTGATTTTTGTTTTTCTAGATCATTAAAAGAACTAATATAATATCTTTTTAAAGATGTAAATAATTCTTTTGATTGAATAAAAAAATTCGAATGTTGTCCAGGGGTATACTTTTTGTGTGCAGTAGATCCTGCATATTGTTTAGATATAGCATCACCTAATTCTTCATATAATTGTGATATATGTGATATATTTTGTACAGATAAATCACTTTTTTTAATTAATTTAATAAGCTTAACAAATTTAATAAACATGTATATGTTTAAAAAGAGCTGAGCAGCATTTGTTCTATCTAAACAATCAACACAATTAAATCTTAGAACCCCTGTTTGTATAAGAATAACTTTTTTATTATGCATATAAAAGAAACCAATAGTATTTAAAGAATAATTATATAACATTTTTAATATATATTGTGTATATTTTATACCTATCTTATAAGCTTTTCTTAAATCTAAATGTTTATAAATAATATGTATTTTTTTAGGAATATATTTATTAAGTCTATCAATAGATAATTTATATTGATATGATAATTTCTCTTCATCACTATATTTCTTTTTACTTAATAAATTTACAACAGTTATAGGATAACCATATTTCTCATATAACAATTGAAAATGTTTTTGTGTACAAGAATAATTAATATCTGTTTTTAAAAAATTTATTTGTGGCTTCTTTAAAATTTTATAATTAACTTGTTGATTCCAAAATATAGGAACAGAACCTCTTAATTGTGTATAAGATAATATAACATGAGAATTATTTTTTTCAAATAAAATAATCTCTGATTCGACATCATTAGCTGAATAACCATAAGAATTTAAACCTCTCTTTCTAAATCGTGTACCTGCATATTTATTACTTCGTCTACCTACCAAACTTATATCAATAATTTTACCTGCGCACATAAATTTGGATTGTATAAAATAACCATTGATAACAAATAAACATAAAAAGATATTCTTTTTTATAAAATATTTACTATGATAAGAATTCCATATATAAATATTTTTCTTATATGTTCTATTCTTAAATTCTACATTTCCTCCTTTCATATAATTTTTTTGAAGAAAATAATTTTCTTGTACACTATATGTTAAATTATATGTATAAGAAAAATATATATATTTATGGTTTATGTTATTATAAAATAAATCTATTAATTCATTCTCTTCATTATAATTATCAAATATATCTTCAACAAAAGGTATTAACAATATATTTTTTACATTATATACTTTATGTTCATTAAATAATAATCCTACCTTTTCTTTCTTAATTAATACATACAAATAAGGATAATTTAAAAAACGTATACATCCAAATATACCTTCACACTTACATATATATTCTAATTTCTTTCTTATTATATAATTACAATAATCTCTCTTCATATATAATTCAAAGTGTTCTACAATCTCAATTTCTTTGCTCCTTCTCTTCAACTCGGTCACCTGATATACATTTTCTTTTTTATTTATGCCTATCACAAATATACCATCCTTATTTGAGTATATCTTATACATTCGAAAACATGTGAAACTTGAAGGATACATCGTCGTCCAAAATAATTATGGAAACATAAGTAAAACGAAGTAAAAATAGGTATACATGTGGACAAATATGTAAATATAAAAATATATATATATAAAAATATAAAAATATATATATGTAAAAATAACTACGTTTTCACGATATACCCATATAAATATAAATATACATATATATAAATATATATATATATATATATATATATATATATGTAAATTTCTTTTTCTTTTTTTTTTCTTTTTATAACATATTACTAAAAATTAAAAATATATAAAACATATTACCAAAACATAAATATTATATGACATTATTATTATTATCTTAATGTTTATTAAAATATATTATAAATATAAATATATATATATATATATATATATATATATATATATTATATATATGTTAATATTTTATAAGTTGAATAAATATTACATATATTTTTCTTTTTCTTAATTCCTATTGTTATTATATTTTTATCATAACTTTTATAGTTTCAGCAAATGAAAAAACAAGCCAAAAAATTAATATAAAATATTAAATATATAATATATAAAATATATAATATATAAAATTAAATATTTTCATTAATTTTCATTAATTTTATTTATTTTAATTATAATTTATTTTATTTTTATTATAAATATTTATATTTATATTTATATTCATTTATCTATCTATTTTTTTTTTTTTTTTTATTCTTTTTATTTTTTTCTTTCTTCCTATTGCTTTGAATCCTCACCCTCCTTGATATATATTGTATTCTCCAGTTTTTATTATTTGTTCGAGATTACAATTAAAAATAAAAATAGAAATAATATTTATCTATATATTTATTTATAATAATATAAATAAATAAATAAATATATATATATATATATATATATTATATATACTTATGTACATGTTGTATTATATATATTGTTATATTTACAGACTTCTAATAACATACAATATATATAATATATATATATGCATAGTTGTATAAATTTTTTCTTTTTTTTCTTTTTTCTTTTTTCTTTTTTCTTTTTTTCTTTTTCTTTTTTCTTTTTTCTTTTTCTTTTTCTTTTTTCTTTTCTTTTTTCTTTTCTTTTATTTTTTTTTTTTTTTTTTTTTTTTCATATGAATGCAATAAAAAAAAAAATTAAATATTTAATAGAATTATTCTATATATTGTACACTTTTGTTTTTTTCCTTTTCTTTTTCTTTTTGTTTAACTTTAATATTTATAAATATTAATATATTTTTCTTTTTTTCTAAAATAAAAATTTTACTGCAATATATTTTATTTTTATTTTTTTTTTTTTTGTAATAAAGACAAATATTCTATCATCTAAATGAATTATGTATATTATGTTCATTGAATTTTTTTTTTTATTTTTATTTTTGTTTTTTTGTTTTTTTTTATTGTTTTTTGGTAAATTCACTTTATATAACAAAAAATGTATAATATAAAAAAATATTCCTCCTATTGATTGCTACATAATTTTTTAGTACACACATATAAATATATATATATGTAAATATATATGTAAATAATATATATATATATATAAATTTATATATATGTATATATATTTATATAAATATATATACATATAAACACACGTAAAATTCAAAGGACAATGTTCCCCCTATAGATTTTTTTTTTTTTTTTTTTTTTTTTTTTTTTTTTTTTTTTTTTTTAAAAAGGATGTTAAAAAATATATTTAGCGAATATTTAAAATCGTATGATAACAAAGACGAGAACTATGAGCGTATAAATAACCTGAGCAGAAATTATTCAGTAAATAAAAAAATAAATATATATATACATACATACATACATATATATATATATATATATATATATATATATATATATATATACATATATACATCATAATATATATATCTTAATATATATCTACATGTGTTCATCTAATTATATGTGTGCATATTACACATACAAATAAATGTCTTTTAATTGTTTCCATATTTATCTTATATGTCAGTGTGACTATACTTCTGATTGGAGATGGTTTAGTATAAAATGCGAACGGTTTTTGGAAAATGAATTATATAAGAAATATAATAAAGAAGAAAGAGAAAAAAAGAAAGAAAATAAAAATATCATAAAAGAAAATGAAAACCTTGCAATTTTTAGATCCTTCTTCCCAAAGATTCTGTTAAATATTTATAGTAAATGTGAGAACCCAGCACAGTTTTTTTCAAATCTTGTTATTCAGAAGTTTAACTCAGTAGTGGTAACTCTCCAAAAGATGGAAATATAATAACACACGCACATATATATATATATATATATGTATGTACTTATGTGTGGATATATACATATACATAACTCATCCAATAAATACATCAAAACATATATCATTCTCCTAATTTTTTTTTTTTTCCTTTTTCCTTTTTGTAGTTTTTTTGTGATGCCAGTGGATTTTCTAACCTCGCTGAACAACTCGACAAACGAATTAATGGTACAGAATTATTAGGAAATTGCTTAAACAAGTTTTTCAATATTCTCATTAAAATTATAGATTACTGGGGTGGAGATATAATTAAGTTCAGTGGAGACGCTGTTCTGGTTATATGGCCTCTTCATAATATTCTAAAAAATAAGAAGAAAAAAAAAAAAAAAAATCACATTCAAAATATTGATAGTGATGATGAATGTGTTAACCTTAAAGATAATAAAACATCACGTGATGGATATAATCTAGATAAACACATACATATAGAAAAAGATAAAATAAATTTTGATAATTTTAATCTAAATAATAATCATAACAATATTCATAATATTTATAATAATGATGATGATGGTGATCAACAAAATGAAGTCTACGATAATATAAAAAATTATAATCTAAAAAATAATAAGATTAGTAAACCTAATATTGCTCAAGCAAACAACTCAGATGATAACTACCCTTCAGATTATAATAAAAAAAAAAAAAATGAAAACGCAGAAGAAATACGAAAAATATGTCTACTAGCGTTAGGGTGTTGTATGGATATACACAAACTATTAAATAAATTTCCAACACCTATAGAAAATAAATATTTAAAAGTACATATTGCAATAACTTATGGAAAGGTCAGCTTCTTACAAATTGGAAACGTCTTAAGGAAAAGAGAATATTTGTTATCAGGAAAACCCTTAGAAGAAATAGGTGCAGGTGAATCTCTAGCAAAAAACGGAGAAAGTGTACTTTCCTACTCTTTTTATAAAAACATTAAAGATAAAGTCATGGTTCAAGGGACATGTAAAAAGAACTTTTTCTTATTTGTAAAGATGAAAGAAGAAATTGATATGAAGAAGTTGAAAAAGAATTATGAAGAAGAAGAAGAAGAAGAGGAAGAAGTAGAAGAAGGGGAGGATATAAAAGAAAAAGAGGAAATAGACGTACAAAATGGAAAAGATTTGGACGACGAAAAAAAAATAGACATACACAATGAACAACAAGCAACACCAGTACAACCACAATTACACAATCGAGTAGTAGATAATGAAGCAGTGGAAGAAGAACATGAAAATCTTAATAAAAATAATATAAAAGATAATAAAAGAAGGAATAGTTTAGAAGATAAAATAAAAAAGAGATTTACTCTGTTAAGTACCGATAAGCAATCTAGACAATCTACTATTATATACGAAAATTTCGATCTACTATTAAAAACATTTATACCCGATATTGTATATAGAAAATTATCATTAGGATGTAATATATTTTTTAATGAAATAAGAAAAGTAACAATTATATTTGTATCTGTTAAAGATATTGATACTTCAACTATGACAGGAGTTCATTCAGCACATGGTATAATGAAACTGACTCAAAAAGCTGTTTTTACTATGGAAGGAACGATTAATAAATTTATATTAGATGATAAAGGTATTTTAATATTAATTATGTTTGGATTACCCCCACTATATCATTGTGATGATACTATAAGAGCTTTACTTACATGTTTTAGATTAATAGATGCTTTGAAATCTTTAAAATTAAATGGTAGTATAGGTATATCAACTGGAAAGATATGGTGTGGTATTATAGGTAATAAGATTAGAAAGGAGTATACAGCTCTAGGAGATTCTGTAAATGTAGCTGCTAGATTATGCTTCAAAGCTGGAAATAAAGAAATATATGTTGATGAAAATACTTATAATAATTGTAAACATTTTATATCTTTCCAAAAATTAATATCTATAAAAGTCAAAGGAAAAAATAAACTCATAAAAATATATTCACCTATAGGTACAATTAATAAAAAATGTATAGATTATGTATATGATAATACAACTAATGATAATAATTATTTTACAGATGAAGAATTATTAGTTAACAATCATTATACAAATATCTTTCAAAACAATAAAAAAAATAATAATATATTATCACCAAAAGACGAAACAATAAAAAATGATCATCATAATTTGTATACAAATATAGATTTAGATCTTATACAAAATAAAAAAATTAAAATAAATTATCAACAAATCTTTGATTTCTCATTTTTAAATAATAATATTCTATTTAACTATTATAAATCTTTCTTTAGAAATAAAATATATCACTTATTCAAGGAAAAAAATCCTTTTTATTATTTAGAAACACTTGATACAAATAAATCCATAATTACAAGCACATCACTTTTTCTTACTTCCTATGCCAACACAAATGTTCAATTGATCAAAAAAAAAAATTATTTCATTATCAAAAATGAAATGAATAAAAATAATATAAACAATGAGGTAAATTTAAATGATACTATAAGACAAAATAAATTAATATTACAGAAAAATGATAATGATAAGAATAATAATAATAATGATAAGAATAATAATAATAATGATAATAATAATAATAATAATAATAATAATATTAATAATATTAATAATAATAATAATAATAATATGTATGTATATGATGATATTTATTCAAAATCAAAATCATCTTTAACTATCAATAATGTCTATGATAATGTATTGACATATGATATGATTTATAGTATATCTAGATTTAATAAAATAAAAACATCATTACATGTTGATTATAAAAGTTATACTGGTCCTTTTTTATTACATGAATATTATGATCCAATGCATTTTAAATTTAAAGAGCTTTCACGTATAGGTGGGGTATTATTTGTTGAAGGCAATGAAAATTTAGGAATTTTTGAATTTATAAAATTAATTACAAAAGATTTATATAATTTTAAATTATTTAATGTTAGTAATATGCCCAACTCATTATATATAAATATAACAAATCCATTATTACCATGGAAAATTTTATGTAATGATATCTTAAACACTTGGAAACTCTCACATATGAGAAAAAAAAATATACTCCTAAATAAAAATGATAATTTCAATATGTTAAGAGAAATCACACACCCATCTTATCATTGGTTTTTTAAATGTATGATACATGTAATAGATGATTTACATATACCTTTTTTTAAAACAAAAAAAAAAAAAAAAAAAAAAAGAAAAAGAAAAAGAAAAAGAAAAGGAATATTATAATGATAAAAATAAAAAAAATGAACACAATTTAATTCAACATGAAATTAATACAAACACTCAACTACAAAATGGTTCTAACCACTCCAATAATAATATCTTCTGTAGAAAAATATCCACACTTTTAGAATATTTCTTTCATAACTCCAGACAAGAAAAAAAGAAAAACAAAAAAAAGGGCAAAGAGAAAAATAAAAAAAAAAAAAAAAATCTCCAAGATGGTAAGCACATCGATAATATGAATGGTATGAATGGTATGAATGGTATGAATGATAAGAATGATATGAATGATATGAATGATATGAATGATATGAATGATGTGAATGATATGAATGATACGAATGATATAAATGATACGAATGATATGAATGATATGAATGATATATATAACGTCCCTTCAGATGTGTCACATGGCATAACTTGGAATAAGCAAGGTAATAACGACGGTGATGATATTCATGACGATGATAATAATAATGATGATATTCATCATGATAATAATAATTATCATAATACTTCTGTGAGGAAACACAATGTCAAGAAAAATAAACTAACAAACAAACATGAAACCTTATACCATAAACATACAGGAACAGGTGATGTAAGCTCCTCTTCTCATACATATTCAAGAAACGATATACACACAAAAATGAAAAATGAACTAAAAGAAAACAGAATAGGTATTATAAGCTCTATGATTTATTATTTTACATTACATGAAAATATGTTTATTATATTTAATTACAGAGCAGGGACTTCCTTAAATATTAATATTGAAGATGATGCTTGGAAAATATCAAATAATATTGCTAAGTTAGCTATGCTAAAAAGAAAAAAAATATCTAAACATTTACAAAAAAATCTAAAGGATTGGAGAAAAAATCATTCGAGGAAGTGTGATTTCTGCAAAGGTAATTTTATGAATACCACATATGTGAATAATGTACATGAGAACAATAATAGTGAAGACAATATATATGGAAATGTGACACATGATAACAATACTTATGCAAATAATATATATGGAAATATCACACATGCAAACAATACTTATGGGGATAATACAAATGATTCATTTTTACACAACGGTGATGATAAGATATACAACTCTGATAAACAAAACAATTTAACCATCAAAAAAAACATAAATGATTTCCTCGACGATCATATGAGAGCACAGAGTATTGATCATTTGGATAAAAATATTATTTCACACATACATAATAAGATAAATAATGATACAAATACAGACAATATATATAATATCAATGATATGTATAATCAAGAGAATTCTCATTACTCACAAAATATTAACATAACAAATGATCATAATAATAATAATAATGATATATTTTCTTTTTCTTTAAAACAACAAAAATTATATCAAGCTCATGAAATTATTCTTATGGATGAAAATAATGATTCCTTATCAAAGAAAAGTAGTTCAGCAACATTAATAAATAATAGCGAAATAAATTCACAAACATATAACAATGAAAATATTTTACACAATACAAACAATCCTAACAAACAAGAAAATATAAATGTTTTACAATTATTTAAAGAAGAAAAAGAAATTGTAAATAACACTAACAAAATTAAAGAACAAAAAATGTTTTACAAAACTTTATATCCAAATATTAAAGATAATATTTTATTATATATAGCTCAACAAAAGATGAACGAACAAAATAATAATTATCAAATGTATAAAAATCAAAATATCAAAAATAAGAATTTAAATGATAACAAAAACAATCAAATGAATCATATTATTAAAACTAATATGGATAAACACATTTATAATAATAATAATAATAATAACAATTTTTATCAAAATAAATCACCTTTATGTAACCCTTTTTTTATGCATAAACATAAACCTCTTATCTTTTTATTTATTAATGGAATGAAAAATAATAATAATATAAAACAATTAAAAAAGATTAAAAAATATGCACAACAATGTGAAGCATCTATAGAATTAAAACCGTTCAATAAAAATGATCTATACGAATTTGTTAGTCTATGCTTAAATATCCATAAAGATAAAATAAGTACACAACTAATTGAATATCTGAATAAAACTTGTTTTGGAATCCCGAAATTTGTACAATATACTTTATTTTATCTTCTTAATAATCATTATCTAGAATTATACAAATATGAGAAAGACAAAAATGATAAACATAATTATGACAACAATGATGAGCTCCATCCGTCTGTCGATGCAAGGAAGAATAATGAACAGAATAATGATGAAATATTCTTTTTGAAAGAACAAAATTATGAAAAAGATTCATCCAGCACAGATCCCACAAAAATTAATCATCCTAATGATACAACACACGCAAATCAATTTAATCAAATAAATAATATAAATCAAAATAATGACACACATAATTATCATTATTATAAGAAAGATATTATTAATAACTTTATTAGTAATACATGCACTACAAATAATTATATTAATCATTTCAGTAAACAAATCATCTCAATACAAAACGAAACAGCAAAAACTTCAGTATTCCCATCAAATAGCACAATCTCTTCTAATGATAAATCAAATAATGATGATATAACTTATGAATATGATCTTGTGATAGTCAAGGATTTAAACGAAGCACCGCTAGTTCCTCGATTAGTAAAAAAAAAAAAAAAAAAAAAAAAAACATGACCTATTCATGTAAAATGTTTATATAATATATATAAATGGATAGTTATACATATATATAATATGACTATCTTATTTAATATATATATATATATATATAATATTTTTTTTTTTTTTTTTATACTCTTCACATATATAGACAGCATATTGCATGTCCCTAATTGATAGCCTAAACCAAGAAGAACAGTTGTTGGCTAAGCTTTGCTCTTTCTTTAATCATACGTTTAACATTAAAAAAATGGAATGTATATATCCTAAGTACATTTCAAGGTGTGAGTTAAAAAAAATTATTGTAAAGTTAATGGAGAAGAATGTCTTTTGTTTATATGAAGATCAGGACAAAAAATCTGTTACTCTTTCCAAAGACAACGTTAATTCTATACATAACATTAATTACGTATATAGAGATATGTATAATAAAATAAATAGTTTCCTTGAGAAGAAAAGTAAACACCACACTATATTTGCTAAACACAAAAATATACCTGATGAGGAAATATATTTCTGCATAACAAATTTTTCGTTAAAAAAGGTAATTGCAATAAAAAGAAAAAAAACAAAATAATGGAAAATATAAATCTTTTAATATAATTATGAAGCATTTCGATTTTTAATTATATATTTTGCATAACAAAATAAATATATAAATATATATATATATATATATATATATATTTTATTTTTTTAGGTTTTAAATGATTTGTTGGAAAATGAAGAAAAGGAATATATAAAAAAAATTTACAAAAAGTATATAGAATCTTAAATAGGAAAAAAAATAAAAAATAAAAATATTTACAACAATTTTAAATATGCACTGTTTCTCATTATACTGAATTAGTTTTTAAATTATTATATACGTTTTTTTTTTTTTTTTTTTTTTTAAACACATATACATACACTTTCTATTTGTTATGCTCTCTACTCGATATTTTCTTTTTTATGTTTGTGTATAAACTCCCTTTACAACACTTTAAAAAAATTAAAATAAAAATGTACGTATAAAGACAAAACTAGAAAATATTAAATCATTTTAAATGTATATCATAAAATATTTAACTGGAAAAATAAGTTATATGGATAAAAAAAATACACATATATATATATATATATATATATATATATATATATATATATATATATATACATATACTATATTTTTGTATGTCTTGTTATGGAAGAAATGCAACTGCCTTTCAAAAAAAATTATGATGAAACAAAAGAAACAGAGATTGATATCTCTTTAACAAAAAATAATGATAATCAAATAGGATATGGCGAAACGAGAAAGCAATTAAATACAGGTGTGAATAGCTTTTCAGATATGTTACAAATAAAATCTGAAATTTATGATAACATACTTAATATGTACAATAACGGTAAAAATATAATAAAAATCATATGAACATGCATAATAAATACAAAATTAATCGAAATTCACTCATGCACCTTTCTTCCCATATTTATTATGTAGAAACAAAATCTTCTGAACATAATCACAAAAGTAAATCAAATATTGAAGATAAATATTTTAATGATCAAGAAAATGAGCATACTCCAATACTATATCAACAAAGTTTAGAAAACCAAAAAAAGGATTACCAGGATTATATTTTAGATGAAAAAATAATCAATGAAAATTTAGAAAATGAAAATCCATATGATGAAAACGTTTATGAACAGGAAGAAAAAAAATATACAGGCCAATACGAATATTACAAAATTAATGATGACAAAATAGAAGAAATCAAAAAT
This sequence comes from Plasmodium blacklocki (nom. inval.), assembly GCA_900097035.1. Lineage (NCBI taxonomy): Eukaryota > Apicomplexa > Aconoidasida > Haemosporida > Plasmodiidae > Plasmodium > Plasmodium blacklocki (nom. inval.). The sequence goes on from LT969557.1 coordinate 159,172, forward strand.
GAAAATAAATTGAACCATAATAATAGAAATCAATCTAAAATAATAAGAAAGAATGAAATAAAATTAAGTAGAACATCTGGTGAAGTCAAAAATTATTCCACAAATAATATAACTCATGAGGTAATAATTGCACAAATATATATATATATATATATATACATATTATTTATTTTATTCTTTCAATTAATAATTCATCTATCCATTTTTACATTTAATAATATATATATTTTTTTGCTCCCCTGAAGGATATAATTCTAGATATATATAAAAACACCTTAGAACATAAAAAGACAAACTTTTTGTGTTTAGAAGAAATTTTAAAAAACATTAATTTAATATTAAAAAAGCAAATTGACCTTAATCATAGTAACGAGACTGAAAAATCGGAGAGGCACATATTATTCAAAAGTATTTACCAAGTAAAAATAAAAAATAAACATACATACGTAAATGCAAATATATATATATATATATATATTTTTCATTTTATTTGCTAATTCATTCATCTACAGATAAAAAAAAAAATCGAAGATAAATCTTTTAATTCCTTAAACAATAAAGATTTCATCAAAAACTTTATAAAGAATTTTCAAAAAGAAGAAAGGCGTGTAAATGAACTCAAATTAAATGAAGAAACAAAAAAAGACACCATAAAATTTAATATATCATATAATTTAAATGGAAATAAAAAAAATGATCATACATATATCAAACAAAACAATGAACAATTTACAGAAACAAATAAAAACTTTCATTTATTCCTGTCTCATTTAAATCAACTAGAAAACAGCATTCTTACATTTACTCATTTTTGTACAAATATTTCTAATCAAACACATACCGAAAACAATATTTATTTAAATCTATTGGAAAATAAGGTAATAAATGTAGAGATAGCTGTTTAAAACTTTTTTTTTTTTTTTTTTTTTTTTATTTTACCTGATTTGTTCATAATATATTTCATCTTTCAAAAAAAAAAAACAGTTATACATATATAAATATATATATAATTTTCATTTCATATATTTTTGATAGGTTTATTTATTTGTCCAAAACCCAGAAGCAATGAGACTGCTTCGAAAACTTGAAAAGAATATAAACAGAATAAAAAGTATTTGTTTACATATTTGAAGAATGTTATTATTATTCTGTCTTTTTTTAAGATATATAGGTATATAGAAAATGCATAATATACATTAAAACGTTTAATCAAAGCTTATGAAAGTTACATGATAATTTTTTTTTATGTACATTTACAGTTATTATTATTATTATTATCTAATATATATATATATATATATGTATGTTATGTATAGTTATTATTTAAATTATTTTATTTGTAAAAATGATCATGTTGTATGATAAATCAAAGAAATTTCAAATTATTATAAATATTAAGTTATATAATTAAAATAAAAGTATATAGAATAAAATATATTTGTAAGTTCCTAATCCATACAGTACTAATAATATATATTTTAATATATGTATGTATATGTATTTGTATAATAAGAACACATAAAATATATTTTTTTAAATTATTTTTATACGAAATTTTAAATGTACCACTAAAATATAAAAATGGAAAAATATAATTAATCATATGTTTTCATAAAGGAAAAAAAAAAATAAAATAATAATAAAATAAAGGGAAAGCATATAAAAATATATATTCATATATATATTGATCTTATTGTTCTTATATACCTTTTATGAAGATAAACTTAAACAATGACTTTAGGTCATGTTTTTTTTTTTTTTTTTTCTTTCATAAGAATCTTTTTATAAAAAAGCCTTATGGACACGAAAATATATCCAAATATAAATTATTTATATATATTTAATCTATTTAATTTTTCTGTGTTCCTTTTAGCAATACTTAAATTTCATATCTGAATGGTATAATACTAAGTATTATTTACAAATAATTATATCACGTATAAAAATTATGATAAATTGTATATTTTATAATATATTTTTTTCAATTTTATTATTTCTTTATATATCATTTACATGTTATATTCCATAATTTTTTTTTTTTTTTTTTTATACACTTTATATATATAATGGTCTAACAACATGCGCACACACATGAATATTCATATTTGTGCAATTTTTTTTTTTTTTTTTTTTTACAAAAATATATATATATATATATGTATAAATATATTATATACGTATGTATATAAAATGAATATATATTTATATATATATATATATATAATACAAAGATATAATTTAAAAAAAAAAAAAAAAAAAAAAAAAGTGGAACATATATAATATATATATATATATATATATATATATAACATATATAATATATATATTATATATATATATATATATATATATATATATATATATTTTTCAGATTGCAAGTACTATATGTGCATTTATATATATTATAATTAATTATATATTTTACATAAATACACATTTTTACATACATATATATATTTTATTACATATATTATTTATTTTATTACATACATTTATTTTAATTTATATTTGTCAAAAATTTTTATATTTCTTTGATGTTCCGTTCTATAATTTCACGAAAATGTATTTGTCAGTAGTCTTGAATTCAATATATACGTCTTTTTTTATTAAACAAAAAAAAAAAACTTCTTATTAATAATGTAAAAAATAAAAGGAAAGAATAATAAGTGTTTTTTTTTTTTATTTTTATTTATTTATTTATTTATTTTTCTTTTTTGAATAATTAAAAAAATAAACCATTTAAAAAGAAAGTAAAAATAATTATCTATACATAAATAATTATACATATATATAAACAAAATTATGGAATCACTGCCTGATCCGAAGAATGATAGACAAGTGAAGGATGTTGAGCCTCCACCAGCAAAAGTAAGAAGACTACTGATTGAGAATTTTATCTATCATTATGAATATTTATGTCTAATTTTGTTTTTTATTTTTTTATAATTTTAACATTTTCATAAATATATAATATACATTTAAAATTTGGAAGACACCCATATATATATATATATATATATATATTTATTTATTTATTTATTTATTTATTCACATTTCATATACAAGATAGCCAAAATATAAAAAAAAAAAAAAAAAAAAAAAAAAGATAAATTATGAACAATTCATAATTTTGTTAATTTTGTTCATATTATTTTCTTTATTTTTTTATTTTTTATATTCCTTATTTATTTATTTTTTTTTTTTTTTATATTTAGCCGTTAAGCTTAGAACTGCTATATCCAAACGGAACGGAAGAGCCACCAGATTATAAAGCTCTAAGAGATCATTTAAAAAAAGAGGGACGCATAAGAAAAGAAGATTGTTTAGATATAATAAAGAAAGTGATAGATATAGTAAGCAATGAACCTAATTTATTAAGATTAAAGGACCCAATTACAATAGTTGGAGATATTCATGGTCAATATTATGATTTATTAAAGTTATTGGAAGTAGGAGGTAATCCTGATCATACTCAATTTTTATTTTTAGGAGATTATGTAGATAGGGGTTCTTTTAGTATAGAAGTATTACTATTATTATATGCTTTAAAAATAAATTTCCCTGATCGCATATGGTTAATACGTGGGAATCATGAATGTCGTCAAATGACAACGTTTTTTAATTTTCGAGATGAATGTGAATATAAATATGATATAGTAGTATATTATGCTTTTATGGAATCCTTTGATACAATACCTTTATCAGCTGTAATAAATGGTAAATTTTTAGGAGTTCATGGTGGTTTATCTCCTGATTTAATATTATTGAATCAAATATGTTCATTTACTAGATTTCAGGAACCTCCACGTTCAGGAATTTTCTGTGACATATTGTGGTCAGATCCTATTGATGAAGATAAAGAAGAACATACGATACAAACTGAATCTTATTTTCCTAATGACATAAGAGGGTGTAGTTATTTTTTTGGTTACAATGCAGCAACAACATTTTTAGAAAAAAATGGTTTATTATCAATAATAAGAGCACATGAAGCCCAACTCGAAGGATACAAAATGCATCAGACAAATTTAAAGACTGGTTTCCCAATAGTTATAACTATATTTTCAGCTCCTAATTATTGTGATGTGTATAACAACAAAGGTGCAGTTTTAAAATTTGATAGTAACACATTAAATATACAACAGTTTAGTTTTTCACCTCATCCTTATCATTTACCTAATTTTATGAATTTATTTACGTGGTCTTTACCTTTTGTAAGTGAAAAAGTTACGGAGATGTTATATTCTCTTTTAAATTGTAGTATGAATGATACGGATGAAGGTATAAACGATATCGTTTTACCTAAAGAAGTAATACAAATTTTAAATTACATTGAAGAAAATAATAAAAGAATGAATGAGATGAATATTAATAACAAGGAGGAAAATGTAGAATATGAAGAAAATGGCCAATATACAAATGAAAGTAATAATAACAACAACAATAATAATAATAATAATAACAATTTTGATGATATTACTTATGATGGTCATAAAAAAGATAAAGACAGAAGAAATAAAATATCATCAAAATGTAATATACAAGATAATAATCAATTATATGATCATTCAGATGGACAAAATAATTATAATGATGAAAATACATTCTTCGAAAATATTAAAACAACAGATACAAATAATTTTAATAATAATGATGATGACGATGAAAGAAAAAAGAAAGATGAAGGACAAGTATCTAAAGAAAGATCGGATACTCTAAGAAAAAAGGTACAATCGGTAGGTAGATTAATGAGAGTTTTTAGAACCTTAAGGAAAGAAAATGAATTAATTGTGCAACTTAAAGGATGTAGTCCTGGTTATAGAATACCTGTAGGGTTATTATTAAGTGGAAAAGAGGGTTTAGAAAATGAGCTGGAAAAATTTACAAAGGTTAAAGAAATCGATAGTATTAACGAAAAGAGGCCATCCAACGAATAAACAAAACAAACAAAATAAATAAATGATAAAATGAATTAATGAATCAATGAATGAATCAATGAATGAATCAATGAATAAATCAATATGCTTTTGTGGATGGATTGGCGTATGAGTATTCACAAATAAAATGTAAAAATTATGATGAAATAAGAAAATCATAGAACATAGGAATAGAAGAATATACAACACAATTTGTATAAATACATATGTATATATATGTATATATATATATATATATATATATATATATATATATATATATATATATGTCTTATTTTTTTGTTTATGTATTTTTTTTTTTCATCTGATCATATCTTATTTGGTCACATATAAAATGCATGTGTACAAAAAAATAAATCAAATCAAATTAAAGCAAATACCAGGATTATTTTAACACACATAAATATATATGGTATATGCAATTTCCCCACAAATACAACATATATATATATATATATATATATATATATATATATATATATATAGGTGTTGCATTTTTAAAATATAAAAAAAAATATATATATTTTTTTTTTTAGTATTCATTTCTTTTTATGTGGCTATCCACTTATGATAATAGGATATATATATATATATATATATGTTTTTTTTTTATGTGCATATAATAATTTTTTAATTAAAATATAAAAAGAAAGTTTATAAAATAGTTTTTAATGTGTACATAGAACATATATATATATATATATATATATATATATGTGTTATATTTTTCCTTTTATCATCTACTTATGTGTATATATATTATGTTATTCATATTTATATGTATAAAACTTCATTAACTATTAATACTTATTAAGCATATATATATATATATATATATATATATATGTATGTGTGTATGTATATATATTTTTTTATACATACATTTCTTCAAATTATAATTCTTATAAATTAAATATAATATAAAAATTATGTATTAATTTTTTTTTTTTTTTTTCCTGGTTATATTTTTATAGGTATTTTTAATATATAGATAAAAATACGTTTAATTTTTTTTTAATGTCTAAACGTATGACAAAAAAAAAAAATAAAATAAAAAAAAATAAGAAAAAAAAATAAGAAAAAAAAAACAAACCATCTTAAGAAAAAAATTAATTATATAAATATTGTACAAAAAAAAAAAATTTATATATATATATACATAAGTATATTATATATATATGTAGTTTCCAAGACTATTAAAGGATATTGATATTAGTGTATATTTAATTAATGTTACTTTATAAAAACAGCATCATATATATATACATATATATATATTATCTATATATTATAAGCATATGCAAATGTGTTGTAATTTTCCACTTTTATATTTTTACTTAATCTATCATCACGTTTTTTATTATCACCTATAAATAAAAATATAAATATGTGTATATAAACATATATGTATATGCAAAATAATATAATTAGTATGTTATATATATATATATATATATATATATATGTTTGTGTGTGTGACTAACTTAATATGCTGAATGGATTATTCTGTATATATATTTTTCCATCTACGTTATATATACACTTTCTATAATCATAGAAGAAAAAATAGTTTTGTATATTTTTTGTATTTTTTGTATTATAATAATAATCCTTATGTTTTTGACAAGTGTCTAAAGAGATGTTTGTATTTAATAGTTCATCTTTAATTTTGTTAATATTTATATTTGCATTTATTTCATTTTTATGATCTTCTTCTATATCTTCATAAAACTGTACATTTTTTATTTTCTTTGGAAGAATTATTTCTTCAAGAGGCGAGTATTCATATCTCTTTTGATTATTCATAATATTAAAAAGGAAATGTACGTAATCAAGATAAAGTTAATAATAATCAGAATAAATATAATATGAAATTGTATACACTATTGTATATATATATATATATATATATATATATATATATTTTTATATATATATATTTTTTTTTTTTATGTTGTCCTTTTATTTGTCAACTATACAAGCGCTTTTTAAAATGCGTTTTTCTTTCCCTGTGATGGTTATTAAGAAATAAAAAATATATAAAATATAAAAATAAAATATATTATAATATATAATATAATATATAATATAGATATTATAATACACATAGAATGACAATATATATATATATATATATATATATATATATATATATATGTATTATATATATATATATTTTTTTTTTTTTTTTTTTATATTTACTTTTGTTCCTCCCTAATGCTCTTATACCATACATATATTGTGATAGAAGTATACAAAAAAAAAAAAAAAATATATATATATATATATATATATATTATATAATATATTTATATATTATTTTTTATTTATTTTATTATTTTTTTTTTTTATAATTTAATTATTGTTAACTTTATTCCTTAATACTTATATATAATTTAATAATTATAAAAGTGACATTTAATTATGTTTTATATAAGCAGGGTCAACATTATATATATAATATATATATATATATATATATATATATATATATATATTTAGATATAAATAACTAATTTATTTATTTTATTCAAACGTGACCCAGAACAATGTTAAAAAAAAAATAATTAAAATGTAATGACTACGTTTTTTTTGGTAAAAATAAAAATAAAAATAAATACATAAATATTATATATATATATATATATATATACTTTTTTTTTTTTTTTTTTTTTTTTTTTTTTTTTTTTTTTTTTTTTTTTGTTAAAACTTTATTACTATTCCCCTAAGAATGAAAAAGAAAAAGTATGTTTTTCTAGAATTTAGCATTAACCGTATTACGCTTGGGAAGGTTTATTTTGAATTATTTAATGATGAGGAAATAAAAAAATCAGTTGATAATTTTTTAAGTCTATGTAAAGGTCAAGATTATCACAGTATATATTCGAATGACATCTTAAGTTATAAATATTGCAAGATCCAGAAAATAAAAAAAGGAAAATGCATAAAGACTGGATATTTAAGAAATAAAATAAATATAAATGATGGTCAAACTTATTATAATAAGAATAACATAAATAATAATAATAATGACGATGATGATGGTGATTATAACTGTATAGATAATATATATAATTCATTAAAAAATAAAATGAAAAATTCCAAAAAAAATAAATATGAAAAAATAGAATGTATATATGGTAATTATTATTATAAAGAATACAGTAAAAGAAAACATACATGTGCTGGTCTATTAACCATAGTACAAGTTGAAGATAAAAAATATTCATCGATATTTAAAATAACTCTAAATAAAACACATACATATAATAATAAAAATATTATCATAGGACAAGTTATTAAAAACATGCATATATTAAGAGCTATAGAAATGCTACCCACTTATACTGATGGAAACCCTAAAGTTCTTTTGTATATTTCTGACTGTAACGAAGTAAATGAAACATTCTTTAAAAAAGATAAAATATCATCAAGACAAATGTATATTAATAACATGTTTAAAATGTCACTCCAGCAATCGGTACAAAATGAGATATCGAATGAAAACCATAATAATGATAATAATAATAATAATGATGATGATAATGATAATAATAATGATAATAATAATGATAATAATAATAATAATAATAATAATTATAATAATAATAATTGTCATTTAAAATATGAACTCCAAACATATAACCATTCTTATGATAACTACACTATAGGGGAAAAATCTCATGACAAATTTAACAATGAACATATTAGTGAGAAGCAAAGAGGAATAATATTGTTAAATAAAATCTTTCAGCAAATAGATGATCATATTAAAAATGAAAATAAAAATAAAATGATAGATTATGAAAATAAAAATATAATGATAGATTATGAAAATAATTTAAAGGAAAACAACAAAAAGGATAATACTCTTCATGAGGGAAACATGAAGAGTGATTATTTTCATAGAAAACAAACGGATCTTCAAATGTATAACTCTTTTAAAGAGAATTATGAAAACAATAATAAAAATGAAAAACAGTTATCTTGTCGTGTGTCAGAAATGTATCATCTATCATCATCATTTAATAATGATGAAAAGTATCTTAACAAACACATGACGGATAGAGAAAGGAAGTTACTAAACATACAAATGAAAATTAACCAATCCAAAATATTTAATCATATGGAAATTAAAAAAGAAAAAATGCATGAGGAGAGGCCAGGTCTAGCAAAAACTCATCGTTTTGATGAGTACATGAAATATAAATATGAGAAAAATGTTAGTATAACAGATGTGCATTCTAAAGGAGGAAAAAAGAAAGATTCCCAGGAAGGTACAGGATGTTTATTAGGTGAACACAAGGGAGATATTATAAACACTGCAACTGGAAGCACAAATAATAATAATAATAATAATAATAATAATGTTGATAATAATAATAATACATATGATGATAATAATAATAATACATATGCTGATAATAATAATAATACATATGCTGATAATAATAATAATACATATGTTGATGATTATAATAATACATATGATAATCATAATAATAATAAACGGGATAAACTCTATAATACTAGCGCATTTAACGTTAAAAAAATAATGCATAAAAAAAATAAGAAAAAAGATGATACATACGAACTAGAAAATGATACGAATTTATACAAAAAAATAAAATTTAATTTCTCAATCAACAGAAAAATATATGATGAGAAAAAAAATATATATGGGTCAAATTTCTATAATACAAATTTATTAAATCATGAAAATACAAAAGCTAATGAATATGATAAAAATAAAGTTGTTGAATTCTGTAAAAAACAAGAAGAGTTAAGAAGTAAAATGAGTAGGAAAAGAAAAGAAAAAGAAGGAATTTTCAAAAATTATATTAATCAAAGAAATAAAATATATAATAAAAAGTTAGATCGATATTTTAATAAGCATACACTTGAAATTAGAAAGAAACTGGAAAATTCATAATAAAATATATTATCATATATAAAAGTATAATATTAATTTGTTATTCTTACATATATTTAAGAGAGGGTATATATATAATTATATTACTTTTATTAAATGGTATGGAACGTTTTTCCTTTCCTTTTATTTTTATTTTTATAATTTTAATGATATATATGTATATATATATATATATATATATATATATGTTTAATTTTTTTATTCTTTTAAATAAATATTAAAGTAATATATAATTTAGATTAAATATAAAATGTATGTATGTATATATAAATATTATTATATATTCACATAAACACTTTATGTGTTAACATGAATATTTTTATACATTTTTATGTATTTTTTTTTTTTTTTTTTTTTTTTCTTGATTTCTACTAATTTGAACTTAAAATAGAAGAAGCTTAAAAAAGAAATTTGAAATTATATAATATTGTAATATGTCAAGTTACAAAAAAAAAAAAAATAAATAAATAAATAAATAAATATATATATATATACATATATATATATATATATATATATATATATATATATATATATATAACATATTACACATTATGTTCATGTTATATTTTTATTTTTTTTGATATGTAGCTCTATGGATCCATATATATAAATTTAAAAATATAAAAGAAGAGTAAAAAAAAAAAAAAAAAAAAAAAAAAACTTAAATAGAAAAGAAATTAAAAAAAAAAAGGCTACAATTTTGATTTTTGATTTTTCCTTTTTAAAGTAAATATATTTGCTAAATCAAATGGATTTTTAATCAAAGGAGATATTACATTTCCTACTTTGTTTGAATATTGTGGTGCTATTAATTGTTTATATGCTGATAAATCATTTATTTCTTTATTTATATTTATATTTAATGTTTTTTCATATCCATTTTTATCATATGGATATGGTATTTTGTCTACATAATATTTATCAAACTTTTTATCTTTCTTATTATATAGTGTTATAGTATGTAATGGCTTATTTTTTTTTTTTTCAATTATTTCTTTTTCTTTTATCATTTTATTTTTTTCTAATTCTAATAATGTATTGTAATTACACCAGTCCTTTTTATTAACTTCAATATCTTTTAGTTTTTCATCTTCACTTAATTCGTATAATTCTTCATCTTCTTTTATATCATCATTCTTAAGATTTATATAATCTTCATAAACATTATTTTCAAAGTTATATACATTTATCTTTTCACAATATGATTGTAGAATCTCTTCATTATTAAATTCATTTATAGTTTTCAAACTATTTTCTATCATTTTGTTTTTTGGTTTTTTTTTTTTTCCCACCTCTCCATCTAAATCATTATTACTATTATTACAATTATTATTACTACTACTTTGAGATTTCTTCTTTTTTCTTTTACTACATACTTTTATATCTTCTTTATCCTTGACGTCATTAGGACTTATATTACTATCAGCACTTATAATATCATCGAACAATTCCATTTCTTTATAATTATCAACATTATTAACATCATTAACATCATTAACAACATTAACAACATTATTAACATCATTAACAACATTAACATCATTAACAACATTATTAACATCATTAACAACATTAACAACATTATTAACATCATTAACATCATTAACATCATTAACAACATCATTAACATCATTAACAACATCATTAACAACATCATTAACAGTATCATTAACAACATCACTAATAACATCATCATTTTTTTCATTACCCTCTTCGTCATAACCATTTATCATCTCTGTTATATCCTTCACGTCATCAATATGTAATATGTCTGTCTTCTTCAAACTATTTACAAAATCAATATCATTTTTTAATTCCTTTTTAGCTTTAGATAATTCTTTATAACTATAATCTGAAAGTTTATTTGTAGAAATTAATATCTGGCTCTCTTGGTCATTTCTCATTATTTCATCTGACGAAAAGGAGGCCAAAGAATTTTCCTCATCAACATTATTTTTAGTATCATCATCATCATCATATGTATTATCCATATTATTTTTATTTCTTTTTTCAAGTTTTTTTAATATATCCTTTCTCCTATTATACATTTCATCATTTCTTTTATTTTCTTCGGCATTCTTAACAAACGAAAATCTTAATAAATTTCTTTTTTCGAATTCATCATATATTTTCTTTTTCCTCTTTTTATCATACATATCGTCATCATTTTTTATATTTTCATTTGAATATACATCAGAATGATTCATCTTATTATCATCATTTGAAGATATCTCATCACTATCTTCTGACATGGTATCATCGTCATGTATCATATTATTATCTTCATTTTTTTCTTCGGTTAAAGCTGTTTTTTCTATAATCTTCTTTAACATATTTTTTTCTTCTTTATCATTTTGCATACTCTTCAAGATTTCTTTTCGCAATTGTTCATTTTTATAACGATTAAGTGTTTTTATTGTTTTTTTTTTTTTTATATTATTTATTAAATTTCTTTTTTCAGCATATTCTTTCTCATAGTTAATTATATCTTTAACCACATCTGGATGCTCACAATATAACTTCTTCATAATTTTTTCTTCTTCTTTTTTTTCTTTAATCCTTAAATATTTTCTATAAGATTTAGATTTTATTTTTTTCCTATAACGATTCTTTCTATTTTCTATAGATAATAAAAGTTTTAATTGAGCAATCTTTTTTAGCTCTTCCCGTTTCTTTTCCTTCTCAGTTCTTAATAAGTCTTCTGATATGTGTAACATTTTAGATTTCAGCAAATTCATTTTCATCTCCTCCTCAAAATTGTATATAGTAAATTCCTCTTCATTCTTATCGTCACTCTTAATTATTTTCTCTTTATCTTTATTATAAACATTGGTTTCTTCAGCATAACCATTTAAATGAATCTTATCAACTTTGTGCATCCTCAACGCATTATTATTATTATTAATATTATTATTATTATTATTAATATTAGTATCATCACCATACCTACTTTCTTCATTCTCACCATATATCTCATCCTGTATCTTTTCTTTCCTTTTTAAAAACCTTTTAATTAATTTCTTGTTTAAAAAATCGTCACCTTGATTTCCTCTTTTTTCTTTTTTTCTTCCAAATTCTACCTTGCTAGAGTTTTGTATGACATTATAAGCCTTGTTCATTTTATTTAATAATTTTACATTCTGAACATATCCTAGTGTTGCATAAAACTTTTGTTCTTCTATAAAGGATAAGTGCTTCTTCCCTTTCTTCTTATTTTGTTCGTTCTCTAAAAAATATAAATCGTTTTGTAGACCTTGTCCAAAGAAGTTATCATTTGAATATATTAGGTCAGTCAATTCAATTCTTTCTTTGTTTTCTTTGCTTAGTTTGTACATATCGTCTTTTAAGGAGTAATACTGATACAAGTCCTGTACACTACTATTATCATCACGATTACTTTCATCATCATCATTAACATGATGAACATCTTCATCGTCGCCTTCACCAGAATGGACATAATTTTTATTATTATTATCATTATTATTTTTTTTGTGGGGATCATCGCTCAATTTTTTTTTCTTCTTCTTCTTTTTATTTACTTCCTTTTCTTTATCGTTACAATTTTCTAAAAATCTCATAAAGTTTACAGATGAATATTCTTCATCACTTTTATCATTATCATTTGTATAAGACCCATGGTGATGTTCAAAATTATTAATGTTTTCCATAATCCTTTCTTCGTTGTCTGTTATTATTTCATCTTCATCCACAACTGCATTGATATGGTTTTTATCATTTTTATAATTTCGATTTTTTATTTTTTTTTCATTCTTTTTGACCATTGTGTCTTTGATACACTTTTTTAATATTTTTGATATTTTTGATTTTTCTGATATTTTAATTTTTTTTTTAACATTTAAATTTGTTATATCCTCATTCAATTTATCATCAGATGAGATAATTTTGTTAATCATCTTGTGTTCTATACTACTATCATCATTATCATTTTTATTTTTCATTTTTTTAACTATCATTTTATTTTTTTTATCTTTTAACAATTTCTTATTTATGATAGATAAAATATCCTTCTTATAGTTTGACTTATACAAAATTAACGAATCCTTAGCATTTTTCAATTTTCCTGTTTTTTTTTTTCTTCTTTTTATATCTTCATCACAATCCATTTTTAAAGGTCCTATAATTAATAATACGAACCTTTTAAAGAATTATATTTACGGAGAATGCTTATTTTATTTTATTTTTTTTTTTTTATATTTTATTTAATTGTATTATATTTGATTCTATTTTTGCATAATTATAACAAGATTATAATATAAGCAATAAGATTTAAAAAAAAAAGAAAACAAATAAAAATATTTTCATACATATATATATATATATATATATATATATATATATATATATACTTTATATTTATTTTGTACTATGAAGAAATAAAAGTGACTGTTGTACGATATTCTGTGATTATTTAATTTTTTTATTAATTAGTAAATATTATTACAAAAATGTTTTTTTTCAAACATCCAAAAAGAAAAAATATATATATATATATATATATATATATATATTATAAGTTTAATTCTCTATATATTTAATTTTATGGATTTATCTTATTAGTAAAGTTCATTAATTAAAATATAGATTTCTTGTAATTAAAGGATATATATATATATATATATATATATATATATATATATTATATATATTACAATAAATATATTTTTTTCTATAAATGTTCCATATAAAAAAATAAGCAGAATACTCTTTTTTCTTTTTTTTCTTTTTTTTCTTTTTTTTCTGTTTTTTCTTTTTTTTCTGTTTTTTCTGTTTTTTCTTTTTTTTCTGTTTTTTCTGTTTTTTCTTTTTTTTCTGTTTTTTCTTTTTTTTCTGTTTTTTCTTTTTTTCTTTGTTTAATTTTTTTTTTCCATACTTACAATCAAATAATCAATATCATGTCACATATATTATAATATATGTATCATATATATATATGGTAATATACTCAAAAAAAAAAAAAATATTTTAATATATATATAATATATAAATATAATATATTTAAATTTATGCATATCTTTTCAATTAATTGCAATTAATTTTTAATCGATAAAAATATAAATATCAAAAGAGTTAGTTTCTATTTATATATAATAATATATTTATAATATACTCCAAAAAAAAAAAAAAAAAAAAAATAACAACAATAAATATAATATAATATAATAAAATAAACATAAAATATTCTATCATATATTATATATATATATATATATATACGATATGCTTTAGTTGTATTATTCTTTTAAGTATATAATAATTTTGGCAACACTTAAAAAAAATAACATAAGATAAAAACTATATCTAATATTTTATTTATAAATTTATTTATATATATATATATATATATATATCATTCTTTTTATTTGAAAAGATACAAATTATATTTTTTTTTTATTAATGTTAAGAGCGGACAAAAAAAAAAAAAAAAAAAAAATACTAATAATAAAAAATAAATATATATTATATATATATATATATATTATATATATATATAATATATTACTAGTTAGAATTTATTAGTCTTAACGAATCCTGTAATGCCTTTGTATAATGATTTACTGCTTGTACAATATCATCATCTGCTGCTTCTCTCGCTTGAGATTCCATAATCAACCCATTTTTTATTGTTGCTATTTCTTCTAGCACAAAGTTTTGAAAGTTCTCATTTTTTCCTTTCTTCTCTCGTTTTATTTCTTCTATGTATGATATGATTTCTTGGTATTTACTATCCCGTATATTCTAAAAAAGAAAAAAAAAAAAAATAAAATAAAATAAAATAATAAAAAAATAAAATAATAAAAAAATAAAATAATAAAAAAATAAAATAATAAAAAAATAAAAAAATAAAAAAATAAAAAAATAAAAAAAAAATTGCACATATATGTTGATTAGAAAAAAAAAACATAAATGTTTATATTAACATATATGTGCACACACGCATACAGTCCAAAGGAAGATTTATTATATATATATATATATATATATATATATTTATATATATTTATATATTTCCTTTTTTTTATTTTTTTTATTTTTTTTATTTTTTATTTTTTTTATTTTTTTTATTTTTTTTATTTTTTATTTTTTTTATTTTTTTTATTTTTTTTATTTTTTATTTTTTTTATTTTTTTTATTTTTTTTATTTTTTATTTTTTTCTACCTTCTCCGTATCTATTTTTGCCTCGTTTTTCTTTTCAATTTCTTCGAGCTTTTTACAAATATTATTTTCCTTCTCCTTATTATGGACCTTTTCTTGTTGAAAGTTTGACTGGAGTGTTGCAAATTCTTTTGCTATATGATTATTTTTTTTTTCTAATGATTGTATACATTTCACTTTTTCATTTTCTATATTAGAACTAATAATATTGATTTTATCATTTAAGACTTTTATAGCATTTTCTATTTCATTTACTTTGTCATGTACTACATTTTCTATTTTTTCTTGTACTTTTAAAATTTCAGATGAGAATATATTTTGAATATTTCTATTATGCTCTATTCTTTTTTTGATTTCATTATTTAGATTTTTTTCCAATTTATTAATAGCTTCTCTAATAATATAAATTTTTTCTTTTTCTACATTTTTTTTTTGTAAAATTTCATTCTTTATTTCTTTTTCAAATCCTTCAATTTTTTCACATAATCTTTTTATTTTTATCTTAGTATTGTTGTTTATACATTTCTCATTAATATCAAGAGGTTTTTTAACCACATGATTAAATATTATATTTTCATTTTTTTCATATTCTATATTATTATTTTTCTTTGAATTATATACAAGATTTGTCTTTTTAACATTTAATCCTTTATCCATGTTTATTTTTTTAGAATTAAAAAATATTTCTTCATCATTAAAAATAATATCATTATTATTTCGTAGGTTATTTAGGCTAGCCATACTGTTCATGTTGTTAAGATGTTTAATGTTGGTAAGATGTGTAGATTGCTTATTATAATGTGAGTTATTAACATTACTCATATCATTTATATTATTAACATTACTCATATTATTTATATTATTAACATTACTCATATTATTTATATTATTAACATTACTCATATTATTTATATTATTCGTATTATTTATATTATTTATATTATTCGTATTATCCATATGATTTATATTATTCGTATTATTAAATTTATTTATTTTATTTATGTTATATGGATGATTTATACTATCCATGCTATTAACATGACTACCATTATTCATATTTATTTTAACATTATTTTTATTTACCTTTTCACAAAAAGGTTTATTCATTTTATTATAGTCACAAAAATTCATTATATTATTTCTTGTAAGGTTAAGAGAATTATTCATATTTTTTTCAAACAAGTTATTTTCTAATTCGTATGAAAAATTATATAATTTTGAATAAGTTTCTTCTTCTTGTTGCTGTTGTTTTTTTTCTTCTTTTTTTTCTTTAAATTCTATGTTTTTTTGATATACTTGTTGTGATCTTACTGTTCTCTTCTCTTCTTCTTCTACTTCTACGTCTACTTCTGCGTCTACTTCTACGTCTACTTCTGCGTCTACTTCTGCGTCTACTTCTGCGTCTACTTCTGCGTCTACTTCTTCTTCTACTTCTTCCTTTTCTTCTATGTCTTTTTCCTCTTGTTTTATATGGTAATGATTACTCTTGTTGTATAATTTATGATACTTATATAATTCACTTTTATCCTTTATATATACGTTATTAAGTTCCTTATTTTTTTTTTTATCCTTTGTTGATTTTTTCTTCTTATGAAAATTTTTCTTTTCGATACTTATATTATGGACAACTGCAAAATTATTACTACTGTACTCTTCAGTGTTTTGAGAAAGGTTACTATTTTTTGTATAAAATGAATTTTCTTTTTTTTGTTTATTATATGTATTATTTATATCTCCTAAAAAATCTTTATCTTTATTATACAATTCTTCAAATTCAGAAGTATACACAAAATAATTTATATTACTTTTATTATTTATATTATCTTTCTTTTCTTCACAAGATGATGAATTACTATTATTGAAACTGTTTATCCTTTCTTTATATGTAGAAAAATTATCGTCTCTTTTCTTAAATCTCTCTAGATCTTTTTTCTTATTATTATTTTGATTCTCTTTATTATAAAACATTATATGAGCATGTACTATACAAATATGATAATCTATACATATACATATATATATATATATATATATATATATTCAAGTGATCATTTTACAATGCACAAAAAAATAAATATAAAAATATAAATAAGCAAGATAAAAGGAAAGAGAAAGAAATGTACAAATACATAAACACACACATACATATATATATATATATATATATTATATATGTGTGCCTTTAACTTTAGGTCTTTAATTATATATCTGATACCATAAAAATATAATATCAAGTGTCTATAAAAAAAAAACGCTTATAATAAAAAGTATAACCGAAATATAAGCACATTCCACGGGTTTCAAAAATATTATTATAATAAACAACACACACAAAAAAAAAAAAAAAAAAAAGAGAAGGAAAGAAAAGAAAAGAAAAGAAAAGAGAAGAATTATATGAAATGAAAAGGCATGAATAAGATATTTTTTTTTTTTTTTTTTTATATTATGTACAGATATATAATCATAATAATAGATGACTACATATATATTTATATATATATATATATATTAAAAAAATAAAAAAAAAAATTAAACCATTAAACTCATGCTTTAATAATGAAGTAAAAAAAAAATTATATCGTCCTGTATATACCATATGGGTGGTATACATTTACAATAAAAAAAAAAAATATATAAAATAAAAATAAAATAAATATAAATTAAAAATAAAATAAATATAAATTACAAAACATATATACAATGTAATATATTTAATATATCAATGAAAATGATATATATTTAATATACATATATATAATATCACCTTCTAAGTATATATACAGAAATAAAGAGAAAATAAATACGTATTATATATTTGTATAACCAAAAAAAAAAAAAAAAAATATATATATTTTCCATGAAAAAAATTTATTAATATATATGTATATATTATGTATGTAAGTTATGAATAAAATTTATTAAAGAGAATATTTTAATACATTTCAAAAAAAAAAAAAAGAAAAGAATATATAACCCATAAGGATAATACTTATTATATATATATATATATAATAATGAGAATATATTTTAAAGTTAACATATTGTATTTTATTTTTCTTTTTCACATCATCCTTACTATTTAATAAAAAAAAAAAAAAAAAAAAATACATATTACTAATACTGTCTGCAGATATGGTGCATTTGTAAGATCTTACAAAGTGTATATATATATATATATATATATATATATATATTTTTTTTTTCTTTTTATGAAGATGAAAAGTTCATTTATTTAAACCCTACAACCACATTTAAAAAAAAAGAAATATAAAAATATTAATTAGTATATCCACACATATATATATATTATATATTTTTAAAAACGTATATTTTATTAATATCTTCTGAAAGTAGAATGATGACATATTCATATAAAAAGGTTTATATGACATAGGATCACAGTATATATACAATCTTTTTTTTTTTTTTTTAAACAATTTCCCTGATAATAAGATAACCTTAAATCTTCTAGAATATTTTAAAATATAGTTCATTTTTCAAATTATATTTATATAAGAAATAAGCCAGTACCTTATATTTAAGATAAATATAATAGATAAATAAAATTATATATATATATATATAATTATTATTTTTTATTATTATTATTTTATTTTTTTTTTTCTCTACTCAAAATATATGAAAAAATAAATATAAAGGCAAAAAAATCATTTTATTAATCATGTTTTATTCATAAGAGAAAAATATCTTTATCATGAATCTAAACGTCAATTTAGAGACTGTAGGGAAATTATCAGAGCACAAAGGTATATAAAATATATTCATATATTAAAAATTTATATGTAAATAAAATTAATGTTAATTCTTATAACAATTTTTTTTCTATGATGAGAAAATGAAATAAGGAAAAGTCATAATATATATATGTATATTTTTTTTTTTTTTCTGAGAATAATATGGCCCATTGCCATTCCCCTTGCGATTAAAATATTGAATATCCAGTTTATCAGATATATGTTATATGTCATATATATATATATATATATTTATATATATATATATATATATATATATTTATATATACATATATTTATACATACATATATTTTTATTTTTTATTTTCTATTCAGCTTGTATTACAAAAATAATATTTAGCGATGATGAGAATTATATTCTTAGCTCAAGCCTAGATAATAAAGTGTGTCTATGGAATGTAAACACTCATTTACATATCAACAGTTATAAAGGTATAATTTATAAAAATTTTATGACAATAAAACAACCAATCTAATCATAAAATATTTGTATATGCATTTTTTTCATTTAAATATTATTAGATGTTCATAAAAAGGGAATAAATGACATAGCTCTTTTTCGTGACAACACGAAATTTTTCTCAGCAGGTACAAAAGGGTTTATACCATATATGTATGATATGTTTATTATATAATATTATATATATATATATATATATATATATATATATTTTTTTTATAAGGGAATGATTTATATGTTTATTTGTGGGACACGCTATCAAACAAAATATTGAACAGGATTAACGTAAATGGTTATAAAAAAAAAATTAATATAAATATTTTCATACATTATAAGCTTGAATATATATATATATATATATATATATATATATATATTTTTATGCAGATAAAATAAATGTAATAAGATTAAGTACGAATGAAAAATTACTCTTCTGCAGTAAAAATAATGCCGTTAATATTTATGACTTTAGAGAAAGGGATTTCAAAAAAAAAAATAATCCATTACAAATATTTAATGAAGCAAAAGATTGGATATCAGAGTAATTAAAAAATAAATAATTGTATAATTGAATATTATAATATTATCATATTTAAATTTAAATATATATGCATATTTTTTTTTTCCCTTCTTATTTAAGTTTCATTGTTGACGATTTTGAAGTGTACACGTGCAGCATTGATAATATACTGAGAATTTACGACTTAAGGATGGGGAAATTAATGAATTATGATATGAAATCATCAATTTTAAGTATTGACATAACAAATGACAAGAATTATTTTTGTGTCAATTTGATAGACAATACTATAAAACTCGTGGAGAAAAATAGCGGTAATAAATAAATAAATATATATATATATATATATACATACATATATATACATATATATATATTTTTTTTTTTTATCACTCTGTAGGAACCGTTCTAGGATTATATAAAGGAGATGTGAATAACAAACATAAAAGAAATATCAAGTTGGACACCAAAAATAAATATATTTTTTCCTGTTCACATAAAAACGAAATAGTAGTTTACGATATTATCAGAAGTAATACAATTAACAACACGATTTTTTATGAAAAGTTAGAGTTTGAAGAAGATCTTGACATTTATAAAAATACTTATTTTCAATTAAATATAGGTAAGCCAACCTATTATTTAAATGTTAATAAAAATATTCTCCCAGAAAATTCATATATCGATAGAGAAAAATATAAATCTATTTTAAATAAATACAAATACTATGGGAAAAAAAAAAAGTATATTGATTCTTCAGATAAAGATTTTCAAAATATTAATAATAAATTGGTATGTGGTGACATAGATGGTAACATACATATATTGCAGTTATATTACACTTAGCATTATCAAATGTTTACACGAAAGAATTATGAGTAACATATGTATATATATATATATATATATATGTGTGTATGTGTTTGTTTGTTTTATTTTATTTTTTTTTTATTTCTATATTTTCATATGTATTTAATTTTTTTGGTTTTCTTTTTTTATTTATTCTAAAAATATACACACAACAACAACAAAAAAAAAAGTTTCTTTTAATTATATATTTACAATATATTCATATATAACAATAATAACAAATGGCTACTTCTTATTTTATTACCATGACATGTTCATACAAAAAAAATAAGCATATTAGCTAGTTTTCATTTTATTATTATGACCTGTTCAGATAATAAAAAAAAAAAAAAATAGCTACTTTGTACATTATTTTTATAACTTGTTCAAATAAAAAAAATAAAAATAAATAAGCTAGTTTTTTATGTATGTGCCACTAAATTTATTTCTATTATTTATCTATAGAAAAACGACAAATCAGGAAAGAAAATGGAGAAAAAAAAAAAAAAAAAAATACATAATATATATATAATATATATATATATATATTTATATACGTGTTTATAATTTTTGAGATGTACATTGGAAAAATATGCCTTCATATAATATAGGGGAAAAAGGAGAAACCTATAAATTTGTCTTTACATGTATAAACAAAAAAAAAGCAAAGAATATATATATATATATATATATATATAATGTATTTGCTTATTGACAGTATCTTAATTTATAAAAAAACAAAATAAAAAGATAGATTAAAAACTTGTCCATTTCGAAATATATAATATATATTTAAATATTTTTTTTCAAATGTGCTTAATATTTGAAATGTTATTATAAGAAATTTTAACTTTTAATATATACACAAATAAATATAATTTTTTTTTTTTTTTTTTTTCTGTGTGTTTCATGTTCATTGTATAACTTGTATTAATCATTATATATATTATATTTATATTTATTTATAATAATTATTTTTATATATGAAATTAACATATTCCTAATAAAAATGTATTATTTTATGTAGTTAGATATAATTTTGTTTATTCAATGTATTTTGTATAAGAGAATTTTTTATATAATTAACAACAATATATATATATATATATATATATGTACTTAAATATTTATTCTTTTATTCTATTTTTTATTTTTTATTTTTTATTTTATATTTTTTATTTTATCTTTTCCTCATATTTTTCAATTTTGTAATACATAATATTTTCTTTTTGATTTTATATCATCATCGCCACACATTAATTGGAGATGAGTAATATAAAATGAAGAAAAGAAATATATTATTATATAAAATTAATATGTATTTATTATTTCTTCTTATTTTTATTTTTTATTTTCTTTGAGAATATATAAAACATGAAAATTTTGATATCATAAGAATTTGTCCCATTTTTAATTTATTATAGTTTACACAACACAAAAAATAATAAAATAATAAAAATAATAAAATAAATACAAAATAATAATATAATAATATAATAATATTTTATATGTATATAAAATAAATACATACAATTAGTAAGTTTTATTATTAATTTTTTTTTTTTTTTTTTTTATCATCTCACTTTTGATCACTTCAAATTATTTATAAAGAGCTAACATTTGTACTTACGCACACATAAAAATATATATATATATATATATATTTATTTATATTTATACATGTCCATTGTATATATAGGTGTGCTCTTTCCATAATTCAGTTCTATATCATTTGGCCCATATATATACTTGTGTGCTCCCCAATATATTATTACATACACAAATATATATATATATATATATATATATATATATATATGTATATATATCTATGTATACATGTTTATATAATTAATTTGTTTCTGCTCTTTTTATTCAAAATTCAATAATGAGAAAATATAATGGAAACGTCAAAAGAAGCAGAGACGACGAATATGACGAGAATGAAAATGTAAATGGAGAGCGGACTAGCATAACATTAGTCCGAGCAACTTTATTACCAATATTAAGTATAGGTAAGAATGAAAAGACAACATTATTTCATCCTTTTAAAAATCCCTTACCTGGTTTTGTAAGTGACAAGACATTGTATTTGAAAAAGACATTAGGTGTTAAGGTGAGAAAAACAGGTTGGATAAATTTGATGAAGAATTCCATTCCTAGAAGATCTGACGAAGCAGAAGAACAAGGAAAGATAGAAGAAGTTATAAAAAAGCATGAACCGTTAATATTATATGAAGACGAAAATGATAAGATTGAAGTTGATCCTATATTAGCTCAATATTTAAGAGAACATCAAAGAGAAGGTGTTCAATTTGTTTTTGAATGTTTAATGAATATAAAAGATGATAAAATAAGTGGATGTATATTAGCTGATGATATGGGTCTTGGAAAAACATTACAGAGTATTACTGTTTTATATACTTTATTAAAACAAGGATTTCATAAAAAGTCCGCTGTACGTAGATGTTTAATTTTATGTCCAGCTAGCTTAATAAACAATTGGAATGATGAAATAAATAAATGGATTCCAAATAGATGTAATGTAACTTGTGTAAATGATAATGCAAAAGAGAAGATCGTAAGTAAATTAGAAGGATTTAAATATGACATCCAATCTACTGTCTTGATATGTTCTTATGAATGTTTTCGTATAAATAATGAATTTCTAGATAAATCATCTATAGATATGATAATATGTGATGAAGCACATCGTTTAAAGAATGATAAAACAAAAACATATACAAGTATTTATAACCTCACTGCAAAAAAAAGGTTATTATTATCAGGAACTCCCATACAAAATGATTTAGGAGAATTCTATGCTTTAATATCTTTATGT
This sequence comes from Plasmodium blacklocki (nom. inval.), assembly GCA_900097035.1. NCBI lineage: Eukaryota > Apicomplexa > Aconoidasida > Haemosporida > Plasmodiidae > Plasmodium > Plasmodium blacklocki (nom. inval.). The sequence goes on from LT969557.1 coordinate 183,667, forward strand.
AATCCTGATTTATTTGATGATATAAATTTATTTAGGAAAAAATTTGCTAATCCTATATTGATAGGTAGAGATAAAGATGCTACAGAGAAGGAGCAAGAGATAGCATCTGAACGTTTAACTGAATTATCTAATATAACAAATAAATTTATTTTAAGAAGAACAAATAATTTATTATCTAAAGTACTACCAGTCAAATATCTGATCAATATATTTATTAAGTTAAACCCTATTCAGGAAGCCTTATATGTATTATTTTTAAAGGATAAGAAGATATTAAAAAATGATAATGCTAATAATAAAGTGAATGTATTAATAAATATAAAGAAACTTGAAAAAATATGTAACCACCCCCTGTTATTGAATGCAAATGATATAAAGGAAATAGGACAAATAACTTTGTCAAAGTTAATAGAAGATGTGATACTTGAAATGCAGACGAACATGAAGGTCTCTAATAGGGGTAGTAAGGGCGATAATAAGATTGATAGTAAGATGGATATTAAGATGGATAGTAAGATGGATAGTAAGATGGATAGTAAGATGGATAGTAAGATGGATAGTAAGAGCGATAGTAAGAGCGATAGTAAGCGTGGTTGCGTATTAAAGGTCGATAAGGGTATTTCGTCAACGAATAATAATAATATGAACAATATGAATGATATGAATAATATAAATAATAATAATAATAATAATAATAATACAAATGTAAGATATTGTAATAGGGGTAATCAGAACGATGCCTCGGGTTATATAGGAAATAAAAGAAAACAAGTTGAACTAGACTACAACAAACCTGTAAAAAGAATTATTGAAGAATGTAAAAGAGATATTTATAGATCGTATTATAATTTTTCGTGCAAATTTTTATTATTACATTTTTTATTAAAAAATATAAAACAAAGTACTAATGATAAAGTAGTGATTGTAAGTAATTATACACAGACATTAGATTATATGGAAATATTATGTAAAGAAAATATGTATAAATTTGTGCGTTTAGATGGAGGAATAAATATAAAAAAGAGACATAAAGTTATAAATGATTTTACACATACTGCTGATATATTTATATTTCTTTTATCATCTAAATCAGGAGGATGTGGAATAAATTTGATAAGTTCAAATCGTTTAATTTTGTTGGATCCTGATTGGAATCCAGCTAATGATAAACAAGCTTTAGCAAGAGTTTGGAGAGAAGGTCAGAAAAAAATTTGTTATATATATCGTCTTTTCTGTACAGGTACTATAGATGAAAAGGTGTATCAAAGACAAATAAGTAAAGATGGTTTATCTAATATGATAGTAACAACTACAAATTTATCAAAAGATCAGAT
>LT969557.1:190000-237500 GCA_900097035.1 Plasmodium blacklocki (nom. inval.)
TCATCATCATCATTATCTACACACAATAATAATAATAATAATATATTATATATGATATATTATAATGATTATATTATGAAATATCTTTTAAAAAATAAAGTTTATGAACATGTAGATTTTCGAGTAGATGACAAATTATTAAAGCTATCTATTTATGATATAATTAAAAGAAATATGTTTGATATTTTAACTTATACTTTTTCAATTATAACATTTTATTATATATATGAAAAGAATATATCTAATTGTAATAATATAGATTATTCCTTTGAAAAACAGCAAAAATCACAATCATTAAATGATATTATATTAAATGATAATACCAAAAGAGAAATAAAAACCATGTTATTTTTTGTATTATATTCTAAAGTATTTAATGAATCACTTAGTTGTGATACAATATTATTTTCTGGTGATACAGGTACTGGGAAAACGATGTTAGCAAAAACTATAGCAAAAGAATTAAATTTCGATTTTTTGCATGTATCAGGTTCAACATTTATAGAATTATATATAGGAAGTGGAGCATCAAAAATAAGATCCTTATTTAAAAAAGCTAAAAAAAATAATAAACCTATAGTTATCTTTATTGATGAAATAGATAGCATAGGAATAAATCGATGTATGAATAATGATATATCCTTTTCAAATCAGGAATATGCACAAACATTGAATCAACTTCTTATAGAATTAGATTCTTTGCATGAGTATAATAAAATTCATATGTTATCAGAAGATAATAAACAATGGAATATTTTCATGTATCTTAAAAATAAAGTCATTAATAATATTTTTGGAAAAAAAAATAAAACATATAATAATAATTATAATAATAATGAATATTTAAATGGGAAAAATCATACCATATCTTCAAAATATTCTTATTATTATAATAATACGAATGATGATTATCAAACCAATAATTATAATGAAGAAATTGATGAAAAAAAAGCTTATGATATATATAATTATTATTTAAAGAATGATCTAAGTATATACGAGATTGAAGAATTATTTAATTTGAAGAAATATAGAACACATCATTTTATTCTTTTTATAGGAGCTACGAACAGATATAAACAATTAGATTCTGCATTAATTAGAGCTAAGAGATTTGACAAAGTCATACATTTTAATCTACCAAACATTATTACACGTATGAAGTTATTTTCGTTTTATATAGATAAGTATATAAAAGAGAATATAAGTTGTAATCAAATGAGTAAGAAAAAAAATAGCTTTCCTGTATCTCAGAAAAATTATCGTTCTTGTAAGCATCCTGATTGTAATTATTATGATATGAATCATAAGGAAGATGTGTTTACATACATAAAGCAAACAAGCATCACAAAAAATAAATTAAATAAAAATAATAATAATAATAATAATAATGATATCCATCATAGTGATATTCATCATAATGATATTCATCATAATAATATTCATCATAATAATATTCATCATAATAATATTCATCATAATAATATTCATCATAATAATATTCATCATAATAATATTCATCATGGTTGTGATGCCAATACGTTCAGTACAGGAATAACCAATCATAAAATTAAGGAGCATAACTTAAAAAATAAAGATACTTTAATGTATAGAATGCAACCATTTAACAAATGTAATGAACAAAATTATAAAAATTTTAATTATTTTAACTTTAATTATAATATAAAATACCAACCACCTCTCAATGCATTCATTATAAATAAAAATAAAAAGCTACATGAAAAAAATTCAAATATATATAATAATATAGATATATTCACTCTTTCAATTCTAACATTTCATTGTAACTGTGCTGATATTGATCAATTAATATATTCAGTAAAATTAAATTTAATGACAAAAAAAAATTTTATTAATAAAAAAGAATTCAATGTAAATAATTTACTAATGTCTAATTTAAATGATATGTTACATAAAAAATTTACTTATGATAATCATTTAGATAAAATATTATCACAAAAAAATACAGATGAACAGGAAAATTTTTCATCATCCTTTAACAACAGAATATTGAATGCATGTAATGTAAATTCTGAAGAATATTTTAATAAGTTTCTTACATATTGTAACAATATTTTCTTGGAAAAAATCAAGCACATGCGAAAAGAACAAAGGAATCAAAATAAAAAAGATGAAACGATAAGTGATAAAAATATAAAGAAGTGTAGCAAAAATGAAGATAAAATATATAATAATAATAATGATGATAATAATAATAATGATGATAATAATAATAATGATGATGCTAACAATAATGATGATGCTAACAATAATGATGATGCTAACAATAATGATGATAATAATAATAAAGATAATTACTATGATGATAATTACTATGATGATAATTATTATGATGACAATTATTATGATGACAATTATTATGATGACAATTATTATGATGACAATTATTATGATGACAATTACTATGATGACAATTACTATGATGATAAATACTATGATGATACGGATGAACAAAATAATAATGGATATTGTGGTAAAGATGATATAAAAAAAAAAATGAACGATTTATATTTTACAAATGATGAATATATAAATTATAATTACAATAATTACAATAATAATAATAATAGAATGAATATGAAATGTTATTTATCCTATGATGATTTATTACTTTTATATGAATCCAAAAAAATTAAGTTACATGTGTGGGACGATAATCTAAATGACATACCTAATAATAATTTAAACATTCATAATAACTCTTCTTTTTTTAATGAGCATATACAATATTGTATCTTATGGAAATCTATACAAACGTATTTTAATACTTTACATATAAATTATAAGAATATTATTTTTTAAGCAACGTGAAAAAATAACTCTTTCTTAAAAAAATTCACATTATTTTATATTCTTTATAAAGATATATTTTAAATGTTACATAATAAAAAAAAATATATATGTATATATAATATAGTATATTTGTATTTTGTTTATTTGTTTATATATGTATTTATGTATTTATGTTCATTTGTATATTTGTTCATTTGTATATTTGTTTATTTGTATATTTGTTTATTATTTTTTTTTATCGTTAAAAAAATTTCTATATGCCTTAAGACTTTCCTATTAAAAAATGTTCATAAATATAATATATCTATTCTACATAAAAAAAAATACATAAAGGTATATTTATAATATAATATATACATATATAATATATATATGTATTATATATATATTATACATATTATATATATTTATTTTTTTTTTTGTTTTTTATATAATTCAAATGTTTATTAAAAAATATAATAAATAAATATATACATAGAAATATGTTCCCTTTTTTTTTTTTCATTATCTAAATAATTTATATATATATATATATATATATATATATATATATATATAAAATGAAGAACAAATTAATATATATATATATAAATATATATATATATATATATAATATATAATATTTTTAATATTAAATTTTTTTTAATTCTTCCAACCTTCTTAAGATAACATTTAGAAACATTCTTTTTATTTATTTATAATTTTGAAAAAAAAAAAAAAAAAAAAAAAAAAAAAAATATTATGCATATAATATAATACACGGTTAATTATGTATTATATATATATATATATATATATATATTATATTGTTATTATTTTTTTTTTTTTTTTTTTTTTTTAAAAGAATTAAACTAATACAAGAGTCACACAACTATCAAGGTGGTAAAGTTAAATAATATAAATGTTAATAATATATATGTTATATATATATATATATATATATATATATATATATATTATTTATTTTTTTATATTTTTTTTTATTGTGTGCATTTCTTGAAGTTTCTTATTTCGTTGTACTTCTATATATATAAGAAAAAAGAAATTCCATAAAAATAAGAGGATATGTTAATTGTTATATTTTTTTTCTTTCTCTTATATGTTACCTGCTTGTTAATTATTATTATATTATAAAATATTTGTAAATGTATAATTAATTTATTTTTTTTTCACAATTACATATATATATATATATATATATATATATATAATATAATGAGTTAATAGGTGTAAATTTTTTTTTTTTTTTTTTTTTTTTTTTTGTGTACAACATTCTGAAAATAAAAAAAATATCTTTGTATATTTTACAATTTGTTATGTTTTTGTATATGTTTAGAAAAAAGAGTTAATACAAAATAATATATGGCTCCTTAAATATACATACATACATATATATATATATATATATATATATATAATATATCATTGTAATTTTATAACATCTTCGTGTCTCTATTTAATCATGTGCCTTCTTTTGTAATATAATGATTATTATCAATGAGGTTCGGCATATTAAAAATATCACCTTTCTAATGGACTTATATGTCTTAAAAATAAATCGTTTTATAAAAGTTATTCAACGTTTGTTACTTATAGAAAAACAGAGAGACAAATATATGAATTGCATAACAAGAAAAAATAAGAATAAAAAAGTAAAAAATGTAAATATTTATGATAATAATGATGACAATTATGATGACAAAAATGATGACAATAATGATGACAAAAATGATGACAATAATGATGACAATAATGATGACAAAAATGATGACAATAATGATGACAATAATGATGACAATAATGATGACAATAATGATGACAATAATGATGACAATAATGATGACAAAAATGACAATGTTAATAATAATAACAATATTAAATATTATCAAGGTGATCATTACGAGTGTGATGATCTTGAGGGAAGTTATAAAATACAAAAAAATCTATATAACATTAAAAATATGAAAAAAAAAAGGATGAAACAAAATGTACTCATAGATTTTTATACACAAATTCTTACGATCAACAGAAGAGATCAACCTTATTTAATAAATTATTATGTAACACTGATTAAGAAATTAAAAAATTTTAAATACAACATACAATTAAAAAAAATATTTATTCAAAATGTAATAAAAGAAATAAATAAGGAATATAAATCCTTTCTGATAGATTTGCATTACATGTATTTTAAGGTAAAAAAAGAGGTGTACAATATTAATAAGAATAATAAGACAAATAATGATGACAATAAAGAAAATGTTGAACATCCTAATGATGATAATAATAATGAAAGTTGTGAATTACCTTCTCTTATTTTCAATAATCCACACAACAAACACATATATGTGTATAAATCCATAGGTCATGTTTATAAAAATATTTTAAAAACATTAAAATTAAGATTAGAAGTTTTCTTAAATTATATATACAATATTTGTAATAATATTTATAAAAAGATAAATATTTATATGGGAGATGTATTTACCATGTTGATAGATACACAGGAGGCATTATTCAACTCAATGAGGTAACTGTCGCACAACGAATAATCATGTTCTCAATAAATAAATAAATAAATATATATATATATATATATAATTAATTTTTCAGTTTTTTAATTTTTTTATTTTTTTTATCTTTTAGTAAAAGGAAGGAATATTTAAAGGAGATCATAAAAATTATAAGTGCCCAGGACAATAGGTATTTTATAAAATAATATATATATATTGATGTGTCATCATGTATAAAGAAATTCAACAACGTTTGTATATATATATATAAATATATATATATATATATTTTTTTTTTTTTTTTTTTTTTTTTTTTTTTTTTTTTTGTAGTGAGCATGTGAAAAACAGAATATCGTGCTATACGTTATTGAATACAAGTAATAATAATGATATTGAAGAAGATGGTTTTGAAAAATATAATCTCATAAATAATTATAATATGAATAATCGTGAACACTCTAATCATTATATGTCTCAGGGGAAGTATACGTTTACTAATTTAAATTATATAACAAGGTTTTATGAGAATAATTATTATGGAAACGAAAATAATAGTGTAAGGAGAGATTCAAACTACTTCCAGAACGAACAAGAGAATATTAATGAGAAAAACCATATAAACGATGTGGAAGACGATGTAAGTAATGTGGATGACGATGTAAGTAATGTGAATGACGATGTAAGTAATGTGAATGACGATGTAAGTAATGTGAATGACGATGTAAGTAATGTAGACGACGATGTAAGTAATGTAGACGACGATGTAAGTAATATGGACGACAATGTAAGTAATGTGGACGACAATGTAAGTAATGTGGACGACAATGTAAACGATGAGAAAGATAATATAAATGGAAATAAGCAAGAACAAGAAGATCAAAATAAAGATAATAATAATAATAATAATAATGATGATGGTGATGTAGTAAAGTAATATACATTAAAATATAAGATATTTATAATAAATAATATATGAATCACTCTGTGCAATATAATATGAGTTATCTATATTTTATTTTTTTAATCATTGTATTATGATATTATTTTTTTTTTTATTTTTTTTTAGACCACAGATGAAGAAGGAGGTTATAACCATAAAAAATGTAACAACAAAAAAAAAAAAAAAAAATGGATGAATAAATGAATATAAAACATTTTAATACGTATATTTTATTATTATTATGTATAATTATTTTTTATATTTTTAGATTATTATGTTTTTTAAAAGATTTAAAGGTTATTTTAAAGTGTGCAGAAAAAATATGTGTGAATTGTCTCCGTCCCTTATGATAAAAGAAGTATTGAAAATAAATAAATAAATAAATAAATATAGACATCAAAAAAAAAATATATACATATATATATATATATATATATATATATATATTTATTTATTTGATTGTTTTTTTATTTTTTTTTATTTTTTTTTATTTTTTGTGAAGGGAGATGTACTACATGAACTGGTTGTCCGTTTATTGAATCATTATACCAGTATAATAAAAATAAACAATTTTTTTTATAAATCCTTTAAGAAAAATATTTGTGTAAGCTTACAAACTAAACAGACATATACACAGATACATATATATATATATATATATATATATATATTTATATTTATTTATTTATCTATCTATCTTTATTTGTGTAGAATTTTAAACTCCTTGTTAAGGAAAACAAAATGGTAAATCATAAAATTGAATATGTAAAAATATTTCCAAGTTCATTTGATACAAAAATATATGACATACATATACATTTTGTATATGTCATATGATTATATATATATATATATATTAATTTTTTTTTTTTTTTTTTTTTATATATATTATATAGATATATATACTTAAGGAGATATATTTATTATTACATTTCCATATAAGTCACATATGGACAACTATAAAAGAACATACAGAAGAATTAAAAAATATAAAAAATAAAATAACACAAGAAAATAATTTCTTCGATATCTTTGTGTAAGTGAAAATAATATGTCTTTAATACTGCATGTCATTTATAATTTTACGTATAACTACGTTATATATAATATATTATATATATATATATATATATATATATATATTATATATGTATGTATGTATATATTTTTGTGTAGATCATATGTAATTCAAAATTTAGGTACAGGCGATATGACCCCTGCATTATTTGAGAAAATTAAAAATGTAGAAAAGAAAATAACAAAGGGGTAAAAAATAAAAAATATAAGCATTTTAATATTATATATATATGAATATACATATATACATACATATATATATATATATATATATATATATATATATATTTTATTTTATAGAAAAGAATCGAGCAGATCAAGTAACGTCTTAAAGCATATAATTATTCCTTTAATCATTTTACGATTATATTCTTTACATTTTATTTTTATTATTTTATTTTTGTTATTTTATTTTTATTTTTATTATTTCTTTTTTTTTTTTTTTTTTCTTCATTTGAGCAGTTACCTTATATAAGTGGAGAAATTTGATTAAAATAAATACAGAGATAGATTTGAAATATGGAGAGGTAATGAAATGTGCATATATATATATATATTGTAACATATATATGAAATGATAAATATTTAAAAAATTTCCTTTTTCTTTTTTTCCTTAGGAGGTACCTATATTACAGATCCTGTCATTTCCATATGACGAATTTTTTAAGTAAAAAAAAAAAAAAAGAAAAAAAAAAAAAGAACACTTGTTAACATATATATATATATATATATATATATGTATGTGTTTTTTTTTTTTAGCGAACTTATTGAAGAAAATTATAATGAAGAAAATATATTTAAAAAGTCAGCTTTGGAAATGTACAAAATATATTCCAAGTATTGTTATTCTAATAATCGAAAAGAAGTGAAGGAATGTGTGGGTGTACACTTGAAGAGTAAGAGAAAAATAATAATAAATAAAACATATACATATATATATATATATATATATATATATATATATATTTTTGTATGTATGTATTATCTTTTAGGGACGTGCTTATATCAGGAAAATAATTTTATTAATAAAGTCATACATTTTTTACAAGTCAGAAAATTTAGCCATATGTGTATGCTCAGCATTGAACAAAATAAGATTCTCACAAGCTCAAATATTCTCTTCAACATTTTTAACAAGAAAAATGAAAGAAATAAACAATTCGCTTTTAATTTAATTCTTCATTATTATATAAAGGAAAAAGGTAAGGATACTTATGAGATGCATGATGCTGATAAAAATATGACACAAACAGAAAATCAACACATATGCGACCATGTAAGTTATGATAACTCTTCCATTCCTCTTCTAGATATACAAAATGTCATAAATGGAAAAAATGAAAGTGACGATGAAAAAAAAAGTATGCATAATCTTCTTAGTGATGATAAAACAAAGAATATGGATGATAATCAAGAACACGAAGAAAATATTATTTTATTTAAAGATGATATAATTAAGCAAGAAAGCAAACCTTCTGATGAAGAATACACTTTTGAAGACATGAACAATGAAGTTTTATATATGATCAAAAAGATATATGAAGAAAAGAAAAAAAAAAAGAAACTTGAACGTAAAAGGAAAAGAAAAAAGAAAAAAAAAAAAAAAGAGGGAACTCTACAAAATGTACAAGATATAAAAAATGTACAAGATATAAAAAATGTACAAGATATAAAAAATGTACAAGATATACATAATGCACAAAATATACATAATGCACATGAGATAAAAAATATGCATAATATTCAATATAATGATAGCAAGTCTATGCTGTCATCTGATTTTAATAATTACACAAATAAGAAAAGAGAAATACACATTAATAATGATATCTCTAATCTTAATGATCGACGTAATGAGGGGAGCACTACTATTATAGATGAGAAAGGAAAATTAGAAGTAACCCAAAATGAAGAAAAAAATAAATGCCCATTTCTAGAAATAAGTGATCATATTTATGAAATAAAAGATAAAGATCATTTGAATCATATAATGCATAGTTCTATGAATTCTTTTAATTGTGCTTTATCAAAAAAAATATTAATTCAAGGAAAAATATTTATTACAATGGATGGTATCTATTTTATATCTCTTTTTAATTCCCTTTTTTCAAAGAATACAATATTAAAAATAAAATATTTAGATATTGTATCTGTTGAAAAATTAACAATTCTTCATTTTTTGGCGAATTCAATAAAAATTATAACGAAATGTAAATCTTTTGTATTTACATCATTTGTACATCGTAACCATTGTTATAATTTAATTATGGATATGATTTATGAAAATAATAATACTCATATCATTCCTAAAAAAGGAACTGTTATAATTGATAGGTATCATGAATATGATACGGATGAAAAGAATGATTATAGTGATGAGGTAGATAAAACCAATGATGCTAGTTATCATATAAAAAAAGGAATAATTACTAATGACAGTATATATAAAAGTGACATAATAAATGATTTTAAAAATAATAATATTATAGATCATTATTTGAAAGATGGTGAAATACTCACAGATTCTTTAAAAATTAAAAATGATTTTCTTCCAAATATAGAAGACAATAAAACTAAAAACGATAAAACAATTGGAAAGTGCCCAATAATTCATGTATCTAAAAACATAAATTACAAAAATATAATTTATGTTGAAACTCTAAACAAGTACCTACCTTTAAATATTGATACAGAAGAAAATGATATACTAAAAAATAACAATTTTATAAATTGTACAAATTATATTGATAGTTTATATATTAATCATAACTTTAAAGATATTTTTCTAGATATTTATTCGAATTTACAAAATGAATATAATCCATTAGTAAGAAGTGTACTAGATAAAAAACCATTAAATTTATCATATGAACATATAAAAGATATAAAAGACCTTATGTACAATCAAACATGTTTAACATACACAACTGAATATAATATCTTATTGTTTGATAATGAAACTAAATTAATAGGTTTACCTGATAGATCAAATGCCAAAGAAATTTTTAAGTTTTATTTTTTAAAAAATAATATTATTATTCAAAAAATAATTACACTTTTAAATAATATACCTTTAGCTAGTTCATTCAATACAGTCGTTACATTAAATATACATAATGTTATCGACCGAAATACAAATAATGATTATACACAAATTGATTTCTCATATGATATCGAATTTGTTAAAAGTACATTCTTTAAAAGTCATATTAAAAATAATGCTATGCCCAAATTGGAAAAATCAATTAAAGATTTAAAGGATTATACAAAAGCAGCTATTTTAAAAATATATCAAAATTATGATAACCAAACAAAAAACAATAATATATATCCTGACCAACAAAATAATATGAACTACAAAAATAAAAGTCATAAATATCAATCTTTTACATTCAAAAACAATATACATATGGTCAAGAGTGACCTTCAGCATATGACTATAAATGAGCTTCGGCATTATTTTAAGTATGATTTTAAATCTGCGGATCATTTATCATCATATACTCCACGTAAGTAAAAAATATATTTATATTTAATATGTATTTTATATGTTATCCTTATGTTATTTTATTTTATTTTTTCCTTTTCAGTCATGTACTTTTTAATAGTATCCATTACGGCTTTTGTAATTTACAAATTACTTGATATAAAATATTATTTTTGAAGTAAAAAGTAGAAATGTTAATACAAATTATTAACTCAAGAATCCAAACTGTTCATATGTATTTATAAGTTATATATAAACATATATATAAACATATATATGAACATATATATAAACATATATATGTATATATTGTGTATATATATATATATATATATTTTTTTTTTTTTTTCATATTTTTTATATTTTGTTTTTCTTTTTTTTTTGTTTTTCTCCTTTTTATAATTTGCCCTTTTTTGTCACATTTTCATATTCACCTAATATTTGATTTTTTTTTAAATAACCCCAAACTTTTTAAATAATAAATTAAATATCTAATATTTATTCTTTTATATATAATTAGAAGTATAGTTTTATAATTTCCTTTTTATTTCTTATATTAATAAATCCTATAAATATAGGTTTATTATATATATGATATATATATATATTTTTCCCTTACATTATTCTTATTAAAGATTAAGGACTACATTCAATATTACAATTAGACACTTTTCAAAAAGAATTATTATTTTTTTTTTATATAATTTTATAAATATATTGAAATAATATTATTATAAATAAAAAGAAAAAGAAATATATATATATATATATATATATATATTTTTATCCATGAAATTTTATTTCGATACCTAAAAATGATTTTTTTTTTTTTTTTTTTTTTTTTTTTTTTTTGCGAAAGGGCAAAAATAAAATATTAAAATTTATAAATTTTACCTGAACAATTCATATTGTTTTTTTTTTTTTTGACAAGCCGAAAAAAAAAATAAAAATGTATATATATTTTTAATTAAAATTATAAAACTTTAACTTATAAGAAAATATATATAAATAAAGTATATATATATATATATATATATATATATATATATGTATATTTATGTATATATTTATTTTAATATGTTTTTCATATTATAATTATCTTATATTATATTATTTATTATTTTATTTTTTTTTTTATTTCTTCGGCGTGTGTATAATATATATAGCACGTATTTATTTATATTCGTATAACTTAAAATTCTTTCTTATACCTTTTTTTATACATTGTAACTTATTTTTTATTACCTATCTTTTAACTTTTATTTTTTTAATTTTATTTTTCCCATTGAACTGTTGAAATGCCGAGAGAAATTATCACACTTCAATGTGGTCAATGCGGAAATCAAATAGGTGTGGAATTTTGGAAACAGCTATGCAATGAACATAATATTGATCAAGAGGGTATACTAAAAAATAATAATTTTTTAAATGAAGATAGGAAAGATATATTTTTTTACCAAGCCGATGATGAACATTTTATTCCGAGAGCTTTGTTATTTGATTTAGAACCTCGTGTAATTAATAGTATCCAGACTAGTGAATATCGAAATTTGTATAATCCTGAAAATATGTTTATTTCTAAAGAAGGTGGAGGTGCAGGTAATAATTGGGGGTGTGGATATAGTCAAGGACATAAAGTAGAAGAAGAAATTATTGATATGATTGATAGAGAAGTAGATAATAGTGATAATTTAGAAGGATTTATATTATCTCATTCAATAGCTGGTGGTACAGGTAGTGGTATGGGAAGTTATTTGTTAGAATTATTAAATGATAATTATTCAAAAAAAATGATTCAAACCTTTTCCGTATTTCCATTATTAACAAATGAAAGTAGTGATGTAGTTGTACAGCCATATAATAGTATATTAACATTAAAAAGATTAATATTGAGTACAGATAGCGTTGTTGTAATAGATAATACATCTTTAAATAGAATATTTGTAGAAAGATTAAAATTAAATAATCCTACATTTCAACAAACTAATACAATTATATCTAATGTAATGTCTGCATCAACAACAACATTAAGATATCCAGGAAGCATGAATAATGATATGATAAGTTTAATATCCTCACTTATTATTAACCCTAAATGTCATTTCTTAATAACTTCTTATACACCTATAACAATTGACAAACATATATCTAATGTACAAAAAACAACTGTTCTAGATGTAATGAAAAGATTATTACATACAAAAAATATTATGGTATCAGCACCTGTTCGAAGAGGGATGTATATATCTATTTTAAATATAATAAGAGGAGAAACAGATCCTACACAAGTACATAAAGGTTTACAAAGAATTAGAGATAGAAAATTAGTTAATTTTATCAAATGGAATCCAGCATCTATACAAGTTACATTAGCTAAACAATCACCACATGTAGTATCTCCACATAAGGTATGTGGATTAATGATGGCAAACCATACATCTATATCTGCCTTATTCGAAAGATGTGTAACACAATTTGATAGGTTATATAAAAGAAGAGCATTCTTAGAAAATTATAAAAAAGAATCTATGTTCTCAAGTGCTGACGGACAAGGAAACTTTGAAGAAATGGAATCTTCTAAAGAAATCACACAAAATTTAATTGATGAGTATAAAAGTGCTGAACGGGACGATTATTTTACTAACACATATATATAATTTTTTTTTCTTTTTTTTATACATTTTATGATAAAACATAAACATATAGGTATATCCATATGTGTATAAAAATATATATCTGAGTATACCACATCGACGGTGAAATTTTTTCAATTTTTTTTTCTTAAATATGAATATTGTAATTATAAATAAATATATAAATATATATATATATATATATATATATATTTTTACCTATGTACAATTATGCTACAAGCAAGTAGACCTATTTTTATTTTTTTTTATTTTTTTTTTTCATTGTACCCTTAAAAATTCAACTATATATAACTTATAGATATCTATTTTATTTTTTTAAAATATTATTATTTTTATCATTGTTTTTTTGTTGATGGTAAATATATGTGTTATTTAAAAAAATATATATATATATGTATACAATATATAAATTAATAAATAAATACATATATATATATATATATATATATATATGTACATATATTTATGTTTATTTATGTTCCCCTGTGGTGGAAGCATTGGGTAACACCTAAAAAATATACAGATTAAATTTTTTTATTTTTTTTATTTTTTTTATTTTTTTTTTTAAAAAATAACTTCTTGGGAGGCACTGTCCCAGTTTTTATACAATCACCACATACATCCAGCAGGGGGAAGTAATGTTGAAGGGTAGACATAATCAGCTGAATTTAATACACATGGAAGAATATATGGTTCTTCATATTCAACACCTTTACTTGTAACCTTAACGATTTGTATAAAATTTGATGATGTAGCATCCCTAAAATATAAAATTCTCAAGCATTCATTTATTAAGATTCGTGCTTCTTCTTCTGTCATATTATCTTTATAATGATCTCTTAATAATGTAAGAGCGAAATATCTAGCATATCCTGTAGTGATATAATCATCACAAAAATTTGTTCCATGCATATCTACAAATCCAATATATAAATCATCTTTATGAATTTCTTTATATTCTTCATTGCTTTTAAATTCATTATGTTCATCGTCATCTTTTTTATTTGTATATAATAAAACATTATCATCATTATTATCATATTTTTGTGAATTTATTCCTGCTATAATTATATTATTAAATAAGGGATCTATCCTATTCTTTCTAACATAAAAAACCCTACTTACATACGAATGGTAATGTTGAGGTGTATACATATCTTCTTTTCTTTTCTTCTCACTTAAATTATTTATATTCTTACGTGTAAGTAACTCATGCAAATATTGAGCATCAGCTAGCTCACCACTAAAACCCATAACCGTCTTATTATTTATTTTAAAAATTCTTTCAACATTCTGAAATTTTGCATAACTACCATAGCTAGCTAAAATGGGGAATAGAAAAAAAAAAAAAAAAAAAAAATAAAAAAATAAAAAAAAATATATAAAATAAAATAATAATAATAATAAATTATATATATGCATGTATATAAACATGTGAATATATACAAATGGTATGCACATATATATATATATATATATATGTATAAACATAAATATATACATTTTTATATGCTTATATTTTTATTTATTACCTTTTCTATCTGCTGCAATCATTATACCGTGTTTATATTTTATGGCAATCACGGATGTACCTGTTACGACTGGGCCTAAGGTCATTTTCCTTTCTTTTTTAATATTACAAATGTAAAAAAAACTACAAAAATATTAAATATTATGTAGTATGTATGTTATATGGTATATATATTATAAATGTTATATTATACATATATATGTTGTATGTTTCTTATTTTTTATTTTATCTGTTTATTTATATGTGCAAAGGTATAAAATAAATAAATATGTTCCATATATATTTTTTCTTTACCTCTTTATATTTTATTAAATAAAAAAATATATATTTTTTTCTTTTTTGTACAAATTTATTATATCATAATATTACGTTTAAGGATATTTGTTAATTAATTTTTACTTATAAATACAATATATTTATATATAAATAAGAAATACAATAAAATAATAATTCCAAGATATGAATTTTTTTTTTTTTTATTATTATTATTATTAAAATTAAAAAGGATATTTATAAATACACATATAAATATATTCAAGAAAAAAAAAAAAAAAAAAAAAAAAAAAAAAAAAAAAAAATATTAATTAGAGGTATTAGAATATATATATATATATATATATAATGTATATATGTAATATTTTTTATTTTTACGGATATGAATATTATACATATAAATATTATACATATAAATAATTATACATATAAATATTATACATATAAATAATTATACATATAAATATTATACATATAAATATTATACATAAAAATATTATACATACAATATTATATATATATATATATATATTATATATATATATAATTATGTTTTTATACAATTATTTCCATATTTATATTTATTATAAAATATAATATTTTTAAAAAACAATAAGAAAAAAAAGAAAATAATAACACTTTTAAAATTGTTCTTCCCATACAGAAATTTATAATATGAACAATTTTTTTTTTTTTTTTAAATCAATAAGGAAATTATAAAAAAAAGAAACATTTTTTTAAAACATATTTTAATAAATGTAAATCAAATTATCTTTTTTGTAACCTTACAAAAAAATATACATGTATAAATATATATATATATATATATATATTTTATTATTGTATAAGGCAAGCACCTCTATTAATATATATATATATAAAGATTATTTAAGAAATGCATTTACGTTTATATAAATACATTATAAAACTTAAAAATGGTTAAAGTGCGAAAAAAAAAAAAAAAATTCCTATTTCATCATGATATATGAGGTTTATACATTTAATAATTGAATATCAAAGAAAATCAACATGTTCTAATAAGTAATATTATAATATGCACATATATATATTATATATATATATATATATATATATATAATGTGTTGTTTTGGTTGTATTCATATCTATATATATAATAGATTCTTACAAAGATATAAATGAAAACCTTTTCCTTAGAGTGTATATTGGTTGTTTTATATATCATAGTAATTAATATATAAAAATAAATATACGTCTTATATTTTTATTCGTATTTTTCACATATATATATATATATATATATATATATATTTATATATAACATGTAAAGGATATGATGATATATATAAGTGATATGACCAAATATTAATATATGAGCTTGGTTCCCAAAATTCATCACAATAACAGAAAAAAAAAAGATGAGTTTATATATATATTATTACATATATAAAAGGAGTATTAAAAAAAAAAAATATATATGTATTTAATATTTTTATTTGTTAAATACATTCAAGTCGTATATAAAAATTAAAATATACTTTTTATTTAAATATTTAAGGATTTTCCATACTTTATAAATGTCATGCATAACAACTATTGCATTTATAAACCTTTATTCTTTTTTTATATAACAAGAAATATGTATATATATATATATATATATATATATATATATATATTTATTTATTGTATCATATAATTTTTTATTTATTTATTTGTTTATTTTATTTTTTATTATCATAATATTCATCATTTTGATATTAATCCTTCCCTCTTTTTATTAATTTTTTTTATATCATATACATAATAATAATAATAATTTTAAAATACAGTATTTACATTTTTATTATTTTTATTATATATATATATATGCCTCCTCAGGGTCTTTAAAAAAATAACAAGGTAATAAAGGTGACCTTTAAGTTTTCTACAAACATTTCATTTATTCAGTTTTTTTTTTTTTTTTTCATCATTGGAGGTTCAACCATAAAAATGGAAGGATCAATGAAAAAAAAAAAAAAAAAAAAGAAAAAAAAAAAATATATATATATATAAATTATATATATATATATATATATATATAGTATATTTTTCTTATAATATATATATATATATATAATATATATATATGTACTTTTTATTTATTTTTTTTTTTTTATAAAGCTCTACGGCTAAAAAAAAATATAAAGTGCGCTATAAAATATTAACAACATAATTATTATTATATTATATTATATTATATTTATATATGCATAATATTAATTATATTATTTTTTTTTTATATTTTTTTCATCCATCATATATATAGTTCTGAAATATATATTATTCATAAAAAAAAAAAAAAATATTGTGAGAACAGTGTTTAAAGGGTCTCTTATAAAATTTTTAAAATAACAAAATAAAAGGAATATTCAAATTTGTAATATGCTTTTGTTGTTTTTCTTTTTTTTATAAAGAATATGACCATAATTAATAATTAAAGATTAATATTATTATATATATATATATATATATATATAATATTTTTATTTATATATGTTTATTTATTTATATTTATATATTTATTATTTAAATCCTACGTTTCTTTCTTTTTTAATTTTAACACCTTGAAAAATTATATATATATATATATATATATTTATATATATAATATAATTATTGTTGAATAAAAAATATTATAAATAGTTAATATTACCAAAAAAAAAATATAATAAAAAAAAAAAAAAGATATATATATATATATATATATATATAATAATATATAATAAATATCTATTTAATATTACATACGTATTAATATCATTTTGTTATATATTATATTTATATGTGCATATAATATATAATTTATACGTATAAAACATAAATGATGTAAAATATATATATATATATATATATATATATATATATATTTATTTATTTATAATTTATTAATATATGTGCTTTTTTAAAAAAATTAGTTAAACAGTTATAAAAAAATAAATGTATGTTTAAAATGCTTATTTATAAAAAAATTTTCCTTACATAAAAATTTGGTGGGGCCAAGAAACATATAAAATAAAAAAGATAGGAAGAAACACAAAAAAAAAAAAATATATGTCCCTTGAAATGTATACATTTATAATGAAACACCACAATGTAAAGAGGAATCAATGTATATATATATATTAATATATATGTACAGTATACTTTATATGTATATATAATTTTTCACAATTCCTTGGACATATATATATATATATATATATATATTTTTTTTTTTTTTAAATAATGGCAAGCAACGAATCGTCAGGTGGGAATTTCTCATCTGGCGACTCTTTAAGCCACACCAATGAAAAAAATAAAAATAAAAATAAAAAATATGACAAGTATGATAAATATGATAAACGTAAGAGGGACACATCCTCCTTGTCTTCTTCACATTCTTCTTATATATCTAATGCCTCAAGGGTTAGGGATGAAAGAAGAAAAAAAAAAAAATGCGAAGAAAAGAAAAGATCATATCATAAAAGAAATAGGGATAATGATAATGATGATTATAGTAATGATTATAGTAATGCTTATAGTGATAATAATGATCATCATGTAAAAAAAAAGAAACCGAAAAAAGATAAACACAAGAGTGATAGTTGGTCATATAGTAGTGATGATTCGAGTGAAGAGAAGAAAAAAAAAAGGAGACATAAAAAAGAAAAGAAAAGAAAAGAAAAACATAAAAAAAGAGATACTAATATTTTAGATGATAAAATTAAGAATAAGAAAGAAAATAATTTGACTGTAAAAGAATTAAAAAAAGAAAGAGAAAATTTAATGAAAAAACATTTTAATTATACAGATGAATGTAACCCGTTTGGTGACAATACGTTATCAACACCATTCGTTTGGATTTTAAAAAAAAAATATGAAAAAATAAAGAACCATAAAAAAATAAAATTAACAACGAATAGCCTTCTTGAAAATTGTGTTTCTAAAATTAATGAAATTGAACAGGTTAAGAAAAGAAGAGAAGATAGAGAAAAAGAAAGACAGTTAATAGAAGATCATCGTTTACAAATAGAGAAGCAAAAAAATCAAATTAATATAAAAGAATATATGGAAAAAGAACATCTCTTTTTTTTTAATCAAGAAATACATTTCTCAAATAAGAGGATTAAACACAAAGATATACAACCAATAGATATTTTTAGGACAGCTATACAAATATTGAAAGGAGAAGAGGATCTACAAAAAACTGTAGGTATTGATAATTACACCATGCCATTTAATAAGATATTAGAAGGTAAATAAAGACAATATATGCATATAGGCAAGTATATATATGAACACATATATATATATATATATATATATATATATATATATATATGTATATATGTATGTATAATGTTTATATGTACACCTCTTATAAATTTCTTGTCATTTTTAATGATGATTTAATATAAAAAAAAAAGCACATTTGTTAGAACAGAATAAAAAGTGTGTTGAATTATGTAACTTTCTGAAACTATGAACAAATAAATATAATTATTTTATTATATTTTTAAGAGGTTTATGAGATACTTGCCTATTTTTTTTTTTTTTAAATATATATATGAAAATATATATATATATATATATATATATATTTCAAATGTAAGAATTCATGTTTGCTTTTAATTATTTTTTTTTAGGTTTGAGAGAAAAAGAATTATTAAACTGCGAACGCCAAATAAAATTATTTCTGATGCATGATAAAATATTTAATGAAGAAAAGTATGAAAACTTTTGGAATGCACTATTATTTTTTTGTAAATATTATTTAGATAAGATCCAATTAAAAGAACAAGAGAAGAATTATACAGATGATAATACAGACAATAAAATAGAAGCCTTTTTTCTTAATAAAACATATGATGAATTAATAACATATGAATATACAATAAAAAAAAAAGTACTTATGGAAGAATCAACAGATAAAGATATGAATTATTGGAATATGTTATTGTTTAAAATACCATATTATAAATCTAAATATATATTGAAATGTTTTCAAGAAAAATTAAAAAAGATGTTGAATAAAAATGATAACACTATTGAGGACCCTCACAGGTACATTGAAAAAAATAAAAAAATAAATAAATAAATAAATAAATAAATAAATATATATATATATATATATATATATATATATTTATATTTATATTTATATTTATATTTATATTTATGTTTATATGTTTGCAATTTATTCACTTACTATTTAACCGTATCATTAAGGAAGTAGTAAACTATACGATTGCTAAAATAATTATGACAGTTTTTTTTAATTATTAAAATTATTATATTTTTTTTTATTAATTTTAATAAAAAATGAAATTGTGTACAAATATTAAATTTAATCGTATTATATGAATAAATATATATATATATATATATATATATATATATATATATATATATATATTTATATATTTATATATTTATATATTTATATATTTATATTTATTTATCCTTGTAGGGAACAAGAAGTAAAGACTTCAAGGAAAAACATTAAAGTATCCGAAGAGAAACAAGAAAACGTACCTTACCACTGCGATAGCCCCATATTATATGATATAAACATTCTTGAAGAAAATACAAATGAGAAAGAAAACATATATTATTCAGAGGAAGAATTAAAAGAAAGGAAAAAAATATATGAAAATATTTTGATAAAATTGAAAGGCAAAGAAGAAGACGTTTTATGTATGCTTAGTTGTGTAAAAAGTGGTAATAATAAAGACAATGAATTAAATGCTGAAGTTTATGATGACATGAAAGATGATGTTATGAATGATGATAATAGATGTTATAATTTTTCATGTCTTACTGAAGATATTAAAAACAAAGACAATTTAAATAATTTGTTTAAGGAAGATAAAAAAATATATGATATATTTGTACAAAGAGAAAAAAAGAAAGGAATAAAGGATGAAATAATTATGAAGGATATACCACATAATATTGTGAAAGCAGCAACATTATTAAATAATAATTTATTTGTAGCAAGAAAACCTTTATATTTTAATCGAATAAAAACAAGTTTCGACTGGAATAAATATAATAAAACACATTATGATTATGAAAATACACCTCCTAAATATATTTGTGGTTATAAATTTAATATTTTCTATACAAACCTAATAAATAAAAATCATAAACCTACATGGAAACTATATCCATCAAAAGATGATGATACTAAAGTTATTATCATATTTCATGGAGGAATACCTTATTTAGATGTGGCTTTTAAAATTATAAATGCAGAATGGTCTCTAGATAAAAATAAAGGATTTAGAAATATTTTTGATCGAGGTATCTTACAATTATATTTTAATTTTAAGAAAAAAAGATATAGAAGATAAAAATAAATCTAAATATAAATTAATCTATCTAAATAGATACATACATATATATATATATATATATATATATATATATATATATATATAATATGTAATATATAATTTATATTTCTTTATATATTTTTTTTTATGTTAAAATCATTTTTTTTTTTAATTTTTTAGTGATATATATATATATATATATATATTTTTTTTTTTTTTTTTTTTTTGTTAAAATGAAAAATTAGCTATATAAATATACTTTAAAATAAAATAATAAAAAAAAATACGATATTATATATATATATATATATATAATATATATATATAGATTTTTTTTTTTTTTTATGAAGAATAATAAAAATATATATTTTATTTTATAATTAATATAAAAAAAGTATTAAGTATAAAAATAAAAATATTATTTTATATTATAATATAAAATTATAACTTATTTATATATATTATATATATATATATATATTTTTACATATAATTATTATTATGTGGTATTATATTTTTTTTTTTTTTAACTTTTGTAAACTACAACAGTTTTCTTTTAAAAATAATAAGATCTATAATTTTATATTTTTATTTTTTAAAAATTAATATATTTCATATATATATATATATATATATATATATATATATATATATGTATTATTAAATGAACCCTCTTCAAAAATCTTTTAAAATGCAAAAAAAAAAATAAAAAAAATAAAAAAAATAAATAAAATAAAAAAAATAAAAAAAATAAATAAAATACGTTATATATATATATATATATATATATATATATATATAATAAAAATATTTTATATAATATATAGTATTGTTAAAAAATGACATGAAAAGAAATTATCTTTAAAATGATCATAAAAATAAAATATACCTATTTATTTATCTATTTATTTATTTATTTATTTATTTATTTTATTAATTTTAAATGGATACATTTTTGTAAAACATATAAAACTTAGTATAAAAAAAAATATAAAATCAAATATATAAAAAAATATATATTTATATATATATATATATATATATAATAATAAACTATGAATTATTTAAATGATCCTTATATGATAAACAACGACCATGCCATAAATAGAAATAATTGTTATCCACACGAAGAAGAAAAAAAAAATATAAATGTTGACCAAAAGAAATATATATATGTTGAACAGAATGAACGTATAAATGTTGAAGAATGTGGTCCTCAGAGTAAGAATATAACATCAAGAAAAAGATATATAAATGATAATAATATAAGTGGACCTTATCATGTACATAATAATTTTGATAATCAATATAAAAAACCAAAAAAAAATTATATTCATAATAATTTTTATCAAAAAAATAATAATATTTTTTCCCATAAACAACCAAATGATATATATCATCATATGAACATAAATAATATAGATGTTTCTAATAATAGTTGTGTTATGAATAAAATAATGAAATCCTTTGAAAAAAGTAAACAAAAAAAAAATTCTTCACATGGATTATATAAACATGTGAATGATACCATAACATGTTTATTAGACAATCAGATATATGATCATAATAATTTATATGTGAATACTCATTTGTTTCCAGTTTGCCAACAAAATAGAAATGACTCAAAAAAACATAGAAATAAAAAACATATTAGAAATTCTGAATATGTTTGTAATAATAGGTTGAGACAAAATTATGATAATGTTTTTTCTTCCTTAACATGTGAAGACAAAGCTATAAACAATTATATGAAACGATCTTATACCTTGAATGACAAAAATGATACTAGTGATTATTTTTTAAATGAGAATATTTTTGAAAATGTCAACTATGATAATGATAATTACGAGGATAGTAAAAACCATGTGAATAATAAATTGATTAATGATACATATTATAATATCAATGAGAATATAAAAAATAAGACATATAATAATATACTTGCTAATCATATAGAAGGAGATGAAGAGAATGATGCTAATATTATAGATACAGAAGAAAATATAAAAGATATAAGAAAATATAATGAAGAAGGAAATATGAAAAAAAGAAAAATGGATATATTAAGAAAAGATGATATTTTAAAAGATGCAGTAGAATATTTCCAAAATTGCCTATCAAGAAATAATGATAATATAAATAATGATAGTTCAAATGAAGATGATATTAAAATAAAAAATAAATATTTTAAAGAAAATCTTTGTTATGTATGTAAAGAAAAAGAATATATTTATAAATGTCCATATTGTGAAATATGTACATGTTCTTTAGAATGTTCAAAAAATCATAAAAAACTTTTTAAATGTACACAAAAATTGAAAAAAAATTTAAAAATAAAAAATGTTACTAAAGGCAATTTTGATGAATCCATATTATATAAAGATTTTCTTTATTTACAAAATATAGCTACTATAATACAAGGAAATTATAAATATATCAAAGTTAAGAATTATGAAACTACAAAAATATGGTTATGCAATAATAAAAAATTATTTAAATTATTAAAAAAAAGAAAAATTATTTTATTAAAAGCTCCTATATATACAAAGATACATAATGAAAATAAAACATTCATATCGAATTATATTCTTTTCTGGTCCATCAAAATAACTTTTGTTAATCTTAATATTATCGTTTTACAACATGAAATAAATGAAAATCTTACTTTTATGGAAATTATTCAATATTTATGTTCAAAAATTGAAAAATTACAAAGAAAAATTTATCTATATCTTAAAAATGTTAAATCCATATATATATCATTGAAAAATGAACAACCAAATAATATAAGGAAACATTTTAATAATAATAATCATCATCATCATAATTACATTAATAATGATAATGCATATGATATAAATCAATATTGCTCAGTTCAGCAAATTCTGAGGAAGTCACTGTGGGGAAAATCCTTTTATGAATACCCTCATTTTCATATGGAAATTTTTTTTGAGGATGATAAACCGATTGAAAACCCTTTGTATGACATCGAGTACAAACAAGAGGACGAAAATCAACATACTTATCAACAGGAAGAAAGGAAAGGTAATACGACTGATATGAAAGAAGTTGACGCTGATATGAAAGAAGTTGACACTGATATGAAAGAAGTTGACACTGATATGAAAGAAGTTGACACTGATATGAAAGAAATTGACACTGATATGAAAGAAATTGACACTGATATGAAAGAAATTGACACTGATATGAAAGAAATTGACACTGATATGAAAGAAGTTGACACTGATATGAAAGAAGTTGACACTGATATGAAAGAAGTTGACACTGATATGAAAGAAGTTGACACTGATATGAAAGAAGTTGACACTGATATGAAAGAAGTTGACACTGATATGAAAGAAGTTGACACTGATATGAAAGAAGTTGACACTGATATGAATAATAATGATTATAACAATATGTAAAAAACAATTTTTAATGAGAATATGAAAAATATATATATATATATATATATATATATATATTATAAATATGTAAAAACATATTTATTTATTTATTTGTTAATTTATATATATATTTATCCTCTTATTTTATTTATTTTTATTTTTTTTTTTTTTATTTTTTTTTTTTTTTTTTTTTTTTTTTTTTTTTTTTTTTTTTTATTTTTACAACAAATGATCCAAAAAAAAAAAAAAAAAAAAAAAAAACTGAAGACACTTTTTTTTGTTTTTTTTTTTAAATGATTCTTTAAAAAAGGATCCTTTAAGTTTAAATATTTTTTTTTTTTTTTCTTAATAAGAAATTGCCCCAACTTATAATTAATATATATAATATATATTATATATATATATATATATTTATTTATTTATTATTTATTTATTTTTTAAACTGATAATTCCTGAAAATAACAAAAGAAACATGTTAATACAAATATAAATACTACATATGTTCCTTTACATATTATTATTTATTCATCATAAGGATATACAAATAATAAAAATATAAAAGCAATAAAACACAAGCTCATACACATAATATTAGAAACATATATATTATATATATGTGTTGATATATCAAATCGTGAGCTTCCTGTTGGTGTGTTTATTTTATTTTTATTTATTTGAAATAGTTATATCTTTTTATATTATATATGTTAAAATAAAAAAATATAAAAGAATAAATACAAGGAATAATATTGTATAATAATATATATGTTATTTAAAATTGTTTTTTTTATCACTATTATGTATACATTCCATAAATAAAAAAAAAAAAAAAAATATATATATATATATAATATATATACATATATAAATATATATATATATATATATATATATATATTTATTTATTTATTTTCTTTTTATTTTGCTCCTCAACAAATGATTGGATGAATAAAAAATTATGAATATATATGTTTTCTTTTTGTTTTTGTGTAGTGTATGTGGTATGCAGATATGGAAACAACCACAATGGAAAGGACGGAATGTGTTAGGTAGAGTGAAATGTAGGAATAATGATGATATATTATGGTCCGAGTTAATAAAAAAAAATAAAAAAAAAAATAATAATAATAATAATAATAATAAAAATAATAATAATAATAATAATAATAATAATAGTAATAGTTTTAATAAGTTATGTGATAATATGATAATGATAAAATTAAATGGTAACAATTCTTGTTGTAGATATAATGATAAGTACCATTTCCTTGTGCAGAATAAGAAGATAGATAATAATTATAAAAGGAGAAAAAAGAAAGAAAAGAATTATTATATGAAAAGATTGAAGAGCTTAAATAATGAAAATGGCTTTTCTAATACATATCATAATGATGTAAAAAAAAATACATTAGATTATTCTGAAGAAAGATTACCATCATATCATAGATATATAGATAATTTAAAAACTCGGAAAATTATTCATCCAAGTATAAGGATAAGAGATTTAGATAAGAAGTTTATGAAATGTAAAGAAAGTTATAATAAATTATATTCTCATTTAAAAGAAAATGATCTTTTTGAAAATTTTTCATATGTTGGCAGGCAAAGGAAAGGATTATTATCTCCTACATATCGTTTGCCTAAATATATTGAAAGACCTAATTATCATAGAACAGGTACTCCAGTATATGTACCATATGATAATGAGAAAAAAAAAAATAAGAACAATAATAATAATGATAATAGATATGATAATATAAAAAGTGATAAAGATATTGAAATTATAAAAGAAAATTGTAGATTTGCTAGAGAATTAATGGATGATATATCTTATATAATATGTGAAGGTATAACAACAAATGATATAGATATATATATTTTAAACAAATGTATTAATAATGGTTTTTATCCATCACCTTTAAATTATCATAATTTTCCTAAAAGCTCTTGTATTTCTATTAATGAAATTTTATGTCATGGTATTCCAGATAATAATTTATTATATTTAAATGATATTGTTAAAATAGATATAAGTTTATTTAGAAATGGATACCATGCAGATATGTGTGAAAGTTTTGTTGTTCCTAAATTAAGTAAAAGTGAAAAAAAAAAAAGAAAAAAATATTATGATTTTATTTATTTAAATAATTCATTTAGAACCAAATACACAAAATATATTTTAAAATATCATTATGATTTAACAAAAAATAAAATAGTTAGAAAAGGAAAATCTTTTGTCACAAAAAAAATTAAATATGCATCTCCAAATTCAAAAGAACAAAACAATCCTACATACAACCATGATTTTGATGATAACACAACTAATGTGAACATATCACAAAAAAGTTACTTCAATGATATATACAGAGAAAAGGTACCAACACAAGCATCCACATTATCACAGACACATAATGAAAATAATTTAGATTCTATGGATAATATGAACAATTATTATAATGATAATCCTATTCATAATTCTGAAAGTACATTTAATATCTTCAATAATGATGTACAACAAGAGGAAGATGAATTGGAATATTTCCATAAATATTATGACAAGGAAATAATTTTTAATGAAGAAAAAAATGAAATTTATCAAGACATCCAGAAATTTATATATCAAAAAAGTTTAAATAAAAAAGTAGGAAATAAACGATTTGATTTTTTTGATAATTCAAAAATGAATATAAATGATATAAAAAATTTCATGTATCAGAAAAATTTAGATTTAATAAAAACAGCATATGAATGTACTATGGTAGGTATAAGTGTATGTAAAGATGGAATACCTTTTAAAAAAATTGCAGAAGCTATGGATAATTATATAAAAGATGTAAATAAAAAAAAAAATAAAACATATTCTATAGTACCACATTTATGTGGTCATAATATAGGAAAAAATTTTCATGAAGAACCATATATTATACATACATTAAATAACGATGAAAGAAAAATGTGTTCAAATATGGTCTTTACAATAGAACCCATCATATCTGAATCTTCTCCGGATTTTATTCTATGGCCAGATAACTGGACTATCTCAAATACAAAATATCATTTTTCTGCTCAGTTCGAACACACTATTTTAATACAAAAAAACGGGGCCCAAATTCTAACGGACAAAATGGACACATCTCCAAAATATTTGTGGCAGCAAATTTATTGAATAATAGAATAAATCAAGAGAAGTCTATAGGAACACTTATGAAAGTAAATTTTTATACCTTCATTATATAATCAATAAATATGTTAATACATTAATATGTTCATATGTGTATTTTTTTTTTTTTTTTTTTTGTATGTTTTTATATATATTTTTTCATTATATAAATATTAAGAATTAAAACTATATATTTTTCTTTTTTTTTATTTATTCATCATATATTTTACATATGTATTTGTGTTATGTGACATATTATATACATGGTATAATTTTATAAAGATTTCATATTATATATATATATATATATATATATATATATATATATATATATGTATATTTTTTTTTTTTTTTTTTTTTATGTGTAAACTATGATATAATATATATTTTATTTTATTTTTTTAAGTTTTAAAAAAAATGACTATTTTATATATTCACATTGATGGGAATAATCCAAGTTTGCTTTTTTCAAAAAATATGAACATTTCATATGATAAAAGAAAATAATAAATAAGTACATCAAATGATAATTTAGAATGTACATATATAAATAAATATATATGTATGTATATATAAATATATATAAATATAAATATATATGTATATATAAATATATATATATATATATATAATATAATATATATAATATTATAATATTATATAATATTTATTTATATATATTTTTTTTTTTAATATTTGATAATAGAAAAAAATTAAAATATTTATAATTTGAAAATTGAAAAGGGATCAAATATATATATATATTTTTTTTTTTTTGCTTTTTTAACATTTAATTTATATATATTTTTATTTTATTTCGTATATTTTGTATAATATATATATATTTATATTTATATATTTACAAATTTTTGATATAATTTTTTTTGTAGTTATAATATTATCACATCTTATTATTTTATTTTATTTTATTTTATTTAATTTTTTGTTATTTTGAACGTTTATTAGTATTCATAAATGTATCTCAAGGAGAATACTTGAAATTTTTTTAGCATAAAATAATTTAATTATATGTTTTATGATATTATATCATATTATGTTATGTATATGTTCATTTTTTGTGTGTTGAAAGAAGCATTATAGCATAAAAAAATATATTAACATAAACAGAAGAAAAAGTAAAAAGTAAAAAACAATCTTTATGTTAAAAAAAGAAATTTGTATATTCATAAAAAATATATTTACTCATTCCATTTATGATATAATAACTAGTGTATTATGTAATGAATAAAGAAATAAAAATATTATATAAAATATATATATATATATATATATATATATATATGTATGTATGTATATATCATTTATTGCGTACTTTTATAAAATTATACATACATATATTTATATATATATATATATATATATATATATATACATTTATATGTAGTGTATATATTCCTTTATAAATTTTTTTTTTTCGTTTGTTCTTTCCAACGAATTAATCCTAGATATAATGTGAATGAAAAAAAATAAAATAAAATCTTTCCTTTTTCTTTTTATTTTTTTGTGCTTACATTTTTGAACATACTCTTAAATGCGTTAGTCGTTTATTCTATCTTTCATTTTTCTAAACAACAAGTATTCATCTTGCAGAAATAGATAGATGAATGAATATATAAACATATAAACATATAAATGTATAAATATAAATATAGTTATATGTTTATATAATTTTTTTATATGCCCATGAAAATATTACACAGGAAGAATATTATACATACATATTTTATGTGTTCACATATATATATATATATTCTTTTTTTCATGTTGTAGTATCAAGGTGAGCTCAGACTACACACACAAAGAAAAAAAAAAAAAAAAAATAAATAAATAAATATATATATATATATTGTAATATTTTACGGTTTTGTAAAATTCAAAAGATTATATAACAGAGGATTATTTTTTATTTTCATAAAAGGGAAATACCTATCAAGGGTTTTATGGAATACAAAACATATATAAGGATAGACATAAAATTAAACATAATAATATAAATAAATAAATATATATATATATATATATATTTATATATATATATATTTATATTTATATATATGTATGTATATTTGATGAACGCACATATACTCATAATATATACATACAAATCATATTAATGGATAGTCCCTGTAAGGAGGGTAATGTGCGAATCTCAAGAGATTCACCACATGATGAATACGATAATAAAAATTTGGTACATATATACAGAAAGCCTATGATTAATAAAAGCGTTTTTTTAAAATCGTCAGAAAAAAAGTATCATCCCATAAATAAACATGTAACAAACTCATATAATATTTTTCCATATGGAGGCATTTATTATCATGATATTATTATAAAGGATGTGTTAAAGTTTTTTTATAAAAATAATGACAAAAGAAACAGTTATTCTAATTATTTATTACAACCTGAGAGGGAGAGCCCTAATTATGTTTATTTAGGTGCTGGGATTATGAGAGAAGAACAAGATAAAAAAAATAAGGAAAAGAATAAAATGGTTTTTATATTTTTTATTAATGAAATCTTGTTAAAAAGGTTAAGAAGAAATAATTTAAGAAGAAAGAGGAGAATTCGAAGAGGGGCAAAAAATGAACAAAATGAAAATAATAAGAATAATAAGAATAATATTAATAATAATAATAATAATATTAATAGTAATAATAATAATATTAATAGTAATAATAATAATATTAATAGTAATAATAATAATAATAATAATAATAATAATAGTAATAATAATAATATTAATAGTAACAATAATAATAATAATAATAATAGTAATAATAATAAAATGTATTGCCCATCAAGGAAAGGTGATATAAACGAAGAATATGATAATAAAGAAAAAAAAAACAATATAATTGACAATAAACGTGATAATAATAAGGATTCATGTTTTATTAGAAATATTGAAGAGAATATAAAAGAAATAAACAAAAAAAACGTATCATCATCCTCGACCAAAATTAATAATTATGTTAAGGAATATAAAAAAAAAAAAAGAAGCAATATTAAAAGATTACAAGATATAGATAATATTTTAAATGAACAATCAAACCATAAACATACCTTTATAAGAACAAAATCGTCCCTCTTTTATGAAGATATAAAAACGAAAGAAGGAGGAACATGTACCGATGTTAACAGAAATAAGAAAAGCAGTCCAATGAATTCATTTTTTAGCGATTGGAAAAATATAGAGGAAAATAATACAAACATAATTAATGATATTATCAATGAGGAAATATATGTTAATAAATCGACTACCCTTGATTCGTTATATGACAAAGAAGGCTCAAACGATAGAGAAAAGGTATGTGAAAAGAGATCAGAAGGTAAAAAAGGAAATTATTATGAATATGACTATTATGATGATTATTGTGATGATTATTGTGATGATTATTGTGATGATTATTGTGATGATTATTGTGATGATTATTGTGATAATTATTGTGATGATTATTGTGATAATTATTGTGATGATTATTGTGATAATTATTGTGATGATTATTGTGATGATTATTGTGATGATTATTGTGATATTTATTATGATAATTATTGTGATGATTATTATGAAGAACAGCATGGTCAACCTTATAAGGTATACAAAAAAGAGATAAATGGTCCTAAGGAAAAACAAAATGTATATACAGATAAAAATAACATTTTTTTATTAAATATTTTACATCATCAAAATAATGTGTATTCTGTTAAGTGGAAAGAAAGTTCATATGAAGAATTTTCAATTTTAGTTTCGATATGTTATGATGGTTATATGTATATATGGAAAGAGCATATGAATTGTAATAATAAGTTTACATTTATATCTATATGTAGAATTTATATTTTATATTTCGAGCACTTGATTCAAAATATTAAATGGTATTGGATTAATAAAAATGAAGAAAACGAAGAAAATTATAATTTCCTTTTTAATAACAAAAATATAAACTTATCAAAAAATGAATATTTGATAGTATATGGATCGAAGAATAATTTATTGGATAATAAGGATAATTATTATAATAATTTTGTATGTAAGCAAAAAAATAAAATGAAAAATTGTATATATTATAATGAATTTAAGAGTAATTATAATGATAATTATAACAATGATAATAATTATAACAATGATGATAATAATAACAAGCATCATAATAATTACAATAATGATAATAATAATAACAAGCATCATAATAATTACCATAATGATAATAATAATTACAATAGTGATCATTATAATGATAATTTTTATTATAGTGATATAAAAGATTTTATGGTTTTTTCCATATATGGTATTTTCAACATATATGATAATAATATACATATAAAAAATATATTAAACTATGAAAATATACCTATACATATTAATTTTAATTATATATTAGATGCAAAACTAGAATACAATCAAATGAATACATCTCTTATATCTGTATATACAGATGATACATATTTACCAGTTAATGAATATAATATTAAATATGGTAAATGGAAAATTAAGAAAATAATAGATCACTCATTAATCATAAATAACTTAAAAAGTTCACATTTGAATTATATAAATCGACAAAATAATAATATCATTAATCATCATTGTTATGATAAAACATTTTCTCCACTTTCTTATTACATACAAAATAATAAACATCTAAACAATAAACAAAATGATTTTATATTATTTGAAAAACTTTTTAATACTATCAATAATTTAATGCCTCCCTTTTCAATAAAAATTTCTACTTATAATAAAGACTTTTATAAAATCTTTATTAAACCTAGTGATATATGGATAAAAAAAAAAAACAGTATAAGTGTTAGATATTTCCTTGACTATAAAAATATCCAACACAAAACTCATCAAAGGAATGATTATAAACACCAGAAACAAAACAATTATCATCATTATCATAATTTTAATAATATTAAAAAAATCAACAATATTAACAAATACAAACATATGCTATATGATATACAATTTAATATATATCATAATATTTTAGTTGTACTCAATAAAATGAATAATAAAATATACCTCTATGATATTGTAGAGTCTTTAAAGAAGAAAAAAAAAAATTATTATTCATTTAATAAAGAGACAGATATCTATCCACAACTTTTTAAATATTTAAATACTAATGAAAATAAAATGAATCAAAATAATATGTATGAATATCATATCAATAAGGACATCAATTCTAATCATGTTAATGGTAATCATCTATTAAATAACAATGTAACTCAAAATATACAATCAACACATTTGTCTAATAATATTAATAATAATCATATTCCTCATATATACAATAATATACAAATACATGAAGAAAACAATTTTAATAATCATATCACATGTAATACACAACAAAATCATAATTTTATGATATCCTCTAACCAATATAATCACACAAACGAACATAATAATAATAATAATGATGGTGATAACATTAGTTTATATAAAATAAATTCGTGTGAAAAAGATAATATTATAAACAACTCATATCATAATAATGTAAATTCCTTATGTAAAAAAAAAATCATAAAATATAATAAAAAATTACAAAAAAACACACAATTCTTCTCATTTATTTGTTGTCTTAATAGTATATATATTGATAATTATTATATTTTAAAATATAAAGGATATGATTTCTTAAATAATAAAACACATTTCATATATAGTTATGTTTATAAATTTTCAAACTATTATGATAATGTAAAGAAAAATAAAAATTTATATATGTCAACTAGCGACATTTTAGAAAAAAAGCATCTTATTCCTTTAGTATATAAATGTAAAATTATTGAATCATTTGATTCTTTCTTTTTATTATTATGTATCGATAAAAATAAAGAACATGTTTTTGCCTTAAAATCTGAAAAAATGAATATTGTGAATAATATTAAAATGATATGTATATTTGATGATTATTCATATATACAATCATTTAATGTAAATGAAAAAGAAGATACAACATATAATAAAAATGTAAATACAAAAATAAAATTAAATAATAATATATATATCAATAAAGTTAAATCGGATATATCATTAATAGAAGGACATAATGAAATTAATATAATCGATTATATTATTGATGATTTTTATATTTATAATAAAAATATAGAACATAATCTATTACTTATTATTAAATATATATATACTGTACATAAAAATAATAATCTTCATAATAAAAAAAAAAAAAAAGAAATATATTTATTAACTATATCAACAATAGATATATGTAAAAACACTTTTATCTATCTTAATTTAAAATTAAAAAATATGTTTACATTTTTTAATCCTATAAAAAATAACAAATTCTTATTTTCATATTATACATTATCTTTTCAAAATATTATACTCTTTGTAACAAATCATAATTTAATATTGAAAGATAAAAGAAATTATAATTTTAACGAGGAATTTGACTATGATCATAGTAATGAAGATGATAATGTTCAATATAGAGATGACGAACTTAAAGATGAAGATGTATGGAAAAAGAAAAATGAGAAGAGTCAAAATTCTACAGAAAATTATATGTCCATATATAACATTACAAATAATAATAATAATAATAATAATAAAGACAATTCGAGAAAAAAAGTATTTGAACAAAATGATCATAGCTTTTTTTTTAAGAGACAAAAAATATACTCCAAGAAGGATAGTATGTCAAATGAGGAATGTGTTGTATTTATAAATAATAGTGATGATGAAAAATATGAAGATACTAATAATATACACAATGAAAACAAAATAAACGCAAATAATGGAAAAAATATTACTACTACTACTACTACTACTACTACTAATAATAATAATAATAATAATAATAGTAGTAGTAGTAATAAATTTAGTAACTTTATTAGTAGAGCTTTTAATACATCTCATACGCTCAGTGATAAATATAATTCCAAAGAATCAAATGAAAAAAAACAAACAAATAGTGGATGTACCACTCGTAAAAACAAAAATGTTGTTAATTTATACTTTTTGTGTACAAAGAAAGGATCTGTTGTTCATTTCATGCAAATTCAAAATATTTTAAAACTTGTAAATATTCTTTTATATAATTCTTATATTCTATTTATTACTAATAAAAATCTACATATCTTAAATTTAAATAATCTTTATAATAATTTAATTTATCAAGAAAAAATAAATCAACACAAAATAAATAAAGGTTATTCTAATGCTAATGAATTAAATGGTACAATTAATCAAGAAAATGTTTTGTCCAAATCTACAAAACAATTAAATTGGCTAGTTACGTTTTCTTTTCCTGACTTGTTAAGGGGAAAAACAACACAAATTCATATGACCAGTGCAGGTAAAAAAAATGTGCATTTTATAGTTATTAGTTTTATGATAATGGATCAAAGTATGTATGATATATCTGCTAAAATGAATAGAAACGAATTGTATGAAAATGAAGAAATTGTTAGAAAGTATAATAGTAATTATAGAAATGATTTTTGTTATAAATCAGTTGTATTATATAACAATGCATATGATGATGAAAAGTGGAATATTTTAACATATGAGAATAACAACATGTTTATATATTCGAAGCATGCCCTTTTGTTGTATGGTAACAAATTGTTGATATTAAAAGATGTAAATGGGAAGGAAGATCAAGATGTTTGTTTAGATAATTATTATGATGACAATGTAGGAGAAAAGAAAAATTATGAAATAGAAAATAAATCAAATTATTATGTAGCAACAACAAAAGAAAGAAGAATAGAAGAATATTATTTAAAAAAAAAAGAAAATATTTATTTAAATAACAAAATACATTTTTATGAAATAAATTTATTCAAGAAGTTTAAAAAGCATATATTATTGAACATGTATAAATTGGATGTATTAATAAATGGAGATGATTATAAGGAAGAAGGTATTTTAAGAGAAAATGGAAAAAAGAAAGAAACTAAAAAAAGTATAAATAATATGAATAAAATATATAGTGTGAATAACTTTCATTATAAGAATAAGGATAAAAAGTTAGTTTTTTATCATCCAATATTATTACTAAATTATATTAAAATCGGTCTGTTTTCACATGTACATTTATCGTTAAAGTTACTTTTGCATATATTATTAAATATATTTTATAAAGAAAGAACAACTTATAATATTAAAAAAAATTGTGCATTGCGTTTTATTATAGAAAACAAAAAATTAGAGATGACACATTATAATTATCAAGACATTTCTTGTAGTTTACAGAAAAGTCAATTTTTATACGACCTCAATTTTATTCATGGAGAAATATATAATCTTTATAAAAACAAGAAAGAAAGTGTGTATAGTTCGAACAATTTACCTAAAGACGATAAAAATTATTTAACAAAAGAAAAGTTAGGACAAAAAGAACAGAAGAAAGAAAATAAAGATAAGTCAATTTATTTATTTGAAAACGAATCTATTTCGCTAGATGATTTTAATTTAAATTCAGATGATGATGATGATGATAAGGATAAAGATAAGGGGGAAGAAGAAAAAAAAAAAAAAATAATAAATAATAAAAATAAAAATACAAAGAAAGATTACGACAATAATGATGATGATGATGATGATGATAATGATGATAATAATGATGATGATAATTCTTTATTAAGTGATGATGAAGATAAACTATCAGAGCTATCAAACAATGATAATAATTATAATAATGACAAAAAAAATAATACCAAATTTGTAGATAATGAAGAAAAAAAATTAAAAGAATATTTAAAATATTCCAATGTAATAAATTATGAATTAAATATAGAAGAAATAAAAATATTACAAATTTTATTGTTACATATAAATGTACCTCGTTTAAATAATTTTTTTCAGCTAATATTATATTGCATGTTAAATTCGTTTTATTATAATATGGATTATATGTGTGAAGAAGCC
Organism: Plasmodium blacklocki (nom. inval.); assembly: GCA_900097035.1. Lineage (NCBI taxonomy): Eukaryota > Apicomplexa > Aconoidasida > Haemosporida > Plasmodiidae > Plasmodium > Plasmodium blacklocki (nom. inval.). Next base: position 227,145 of record LT969557.1, read on the forward strand.
CAAAAGTTCATTAATAAAGAAAATAAGGAGAACTCGTGTGATGATAATTATAATAATGAAAGCTATAGTGATAATGATCATGACGATAATGAAAAAAAAGGATATAAGATATGTCATTGTGAGCATTTTAATTTTCATTTACAGAAGGAAAAAATAAAGTATGAAAATATTCATATATATGAATATATAAATAATATTAATAGTAATGATCTTGTGAATAATATTAATTGTGATGACAAAAACTTATTATGTGTTAACTTGAATAAGGAAAATTTGTCTAGCTGTTTATTATTTTTTTTCCGTTTTTATATAAATTGTTTAATGTTATTAAATATTAATATAGATATAGATTATGAATATGTGCATCTATTTCATTTTATAAGTATAGAAGATGCAGGAAAAGAAATTTATAAGTATGCAGAAAATATATTGACACATTATGCTTATTACTTTGATATATATATTAATGAGGACGATTTGTTTAGTATCAACTTGTTTAGTAAAAGATCATATTATGATAACAAAAAATGTGATAACATAAAGGGTGATAATAAAATAAAGATAGAATCATTAATTAAAAAAAAGAAACATATTATTAAATCCTATTCTGCAACATCTCCTTTAAGTAATAAAAAAGAAAATACATATGAAACATATGATGAGTTTTCTAATGACAAGAAGAAAAATAATAACAATAGTAATTATTATGTTTATCAAGGATGGATTAAACATAATAAATTTATAGAATTAAATAATATATTCATAGAAAAAATACACAAGTCAGATATAATTTTGGAGTCTGTTTTAAAATACAATATGTTTATATTTTTTAAAAGATTACAGTTCTTTTATTTTATGAATACAGAAAAAAATTTATTGTTTATTTATGATATATTATTAAATAGAACAATAAAAAAGATTAATACAATAAATATTGAAGATAAAGAAAGGCAAAATGAATTAAATGAATGTATGGACTTTTTAGCTTTATTATATATAGCTAAAAATGAAAAGTCTAAATTGATGTTATTTTATAAAATAAAAAAACAAAATAAAATATATGATTTCTTATCTAATAATTTTAAAACAGAAAGATGGTTGAAAGCACTTATGAACAATGCATATAAATTAATGCAAATAAAAAGATATTATCTAGCTACAGCATTCTTTATATTATCAGGAGATATAAAAGATGCAATAGATGTTATACACCAATATTTAGAAGATGTCCAATTAAGTATTTTTCTTATAAGATTAATAAATATTTCGTATAATGTCTTCACTCATGAAAATAAAAAAAATGATAATATAAATGGTAATAATATAAATGGTAATAATATAAATAGTAATAATATAAATGGTAATAATATAAATGGTAATAATATAAATAGTAATAATATAAATAATAATAATATAAATAATAATAATATCAATAGTAATAATACCAATAGTAATAATACCAATAGTAATAATATCAATAGTAACAATTTTATGGACACTTCAAGTACACCTCAAGGTTTTATGTCCAATAATGTAAGCCCCATGTCATCTAATTTACCTGTCTTTTTAAATTCAGCTCTTAACAGTAATTCTTTGAATGACATCAAAAATGACGAGAAACAAAATTATACTGCACATGTTGAAGAGAAAAAGGAATGCATATCCTCATCATTAATTACACATTCTGTTAGTCATATAAACAAGGACAGTGTTGATGTTTTAAATGTTTATAAGAAAGTAGAAGAAAATAATATATCATCTACAATTCCTAGAGGTGTGGATGATGATATGATCAAGGATAAAAATGGAAATACTTATGATGAAAAGGAGGAAAGACCTGAGTTGGTACAAACAAGCGAAAATTTTATATACAAATATTTGAAATATATTCTAACTGAGAAAATAAAAGATGATATAGATAATGATAATAACTATATGAGTGATATGAACCCTTTAAATGATAATGAAAAATATAATTACAAATATAAGTGTGGTGAAGGTAATCACAGTGTTCATAAAAATATGTCTTTTTATATTTTAAAACATATCATGTTAGGAGATCTGGAAAAGGTATATTATACTTGTGAGAAGAAAAATGTTACAAATTTTTTTTATTTTTTATTAAAGCATGTTATAAAAGAGATACTTATAAGTAACAATATAATAAAAGCACAAAGTGAAAACAATAATAATAATGATAATAATAATAATTATTATAATAATATTGGTTATTTGGTTGGGGGAAAAAAAAATTATATAGACAAAGACGTAAATATTATGGAATGTAACAAGAATTATAAGGACCTTCATAATAATAATATGAATACTGTGAAAATATATAAAAGTGAATTGTATTTATATTCTATACATTTATTTGATGAAGGATTATATAATTTATCTTTTGTCTTTTATTTTATTTTCTTCTACTACATAAAAATATATAATTTAAATAAAATATATGATAGATATAAATATTTCTTTATGTTATATTCAGAGATGTATTTAGAAAAATATTTATATTCTAACCCGTTCATATTTTCTTCTATATTTTCTTTCCCTCATATATTGAAATACTCAAAGCGGGTAGATACAAAGGAATGTATAAATCAAATAAAAAATAATGATAATAATAAGATGATGATGATGGATAAAAATAAATATGATACGTATAAGTACAATAATCCTTTTTTTAAAGCTTACGATTTATTCAATAAGGATAATATAATCATTATAAACAGCAATGAAGAGAGAGGAGAACATATCGATTTTGTATATTCCATAAAGTTGTTTGCAAAGCTTATAAATGTACTTTTCATATTAATAAGAAATAATGATAATACAAATAATATGATTAATAACATAACTTATAATAATAATAATAATAATGATGATGATGTATGTGATCTTATGGATATACTTTTTATCAAACAGAATGAAGAACATGATGATAATTATAAAAACTACATAAATGAAGAATATAAAAATAACAGTGATATATTAGGTGCTCATGAATTTAATATATATAAGAACCAAGATTCACTTATAAATTGTAAGAACGAGATAAATTGTATTTTTAATCTGTTGAATAAATTAACATATTTAAAAATAAGAAATATATCAGAGAACAAAATTAATTTAAATGATTTCCTCATAAATCTTGTTAGAAAAATATGGAGTATCAATAGGCATAAAAAAAATGTATTCTCGAGTAGAAAAAATAAAAACATCAACACAAAGAAAAGAAATATAAAAGAAAATAATACACATCATGTAGATGATATAAATAGTATAGATAATGTCACTAATGAAAAAAAAAAAATAAATAATAAATTTCATCATCAAAATAGTTTTTATGATAATAATCATATAATGATTAGGTCATATCCCTTATTTGATCTAGTATTATGTGATAATAATAAAAAAAAAAAAAAAAAAATTAGAATATATTATTATTATACAGCATTAAATAAATATAAAATAATATTAACACATTTATTTTTTTATTTCTTTAATTTATATATTAAAAATTATAATGAAGAATATATAATGTTTCTTTTAATAAATTATATTATTTCTATACAATTTTTATATATAACAGATGTGGTAAATATATTATTAAATTTTTTTCAACAGAAAAAAAAAAAAAAAAAATCATTAATAGCATTACATATTGCTTTCTTACAAATAATATTATTTCGTTTAACTATGAGCAACTTTTTTGTATATGACAATGAAAGAAGAAAAAAAGAAACATGTATAGATAATATAAAATATATGGATAAAATAAAAAAAATAAATAACACTAACACATACAACAACAGCAACAACAGCAACAACAATAATAATAATTATAATGTGGGAGATAATAAAGATGAACAATGTAAAATATCACTTGTAAAACCATATATATATTTAGAAAAGGATACAAATAATATAAATAACATAAAAGAAGCTGTAAACAGAAAATATTTTACTTATTATATACATCTTATAGACTTATTCTTATGCTATATAAGTGTACTTATTTTATGCTTTACCATATTAAAAAAATATTATAATTTCTTTGATTATAACGGGGTGTATATAAACAAAAATAATAGTATGAAAAAAAAAATCAAGGGGAATAGAAAAAAAAAAAACTTAAAAAAATTATATTATGTATTATATGTATTTCTTAAAAAAATTAAAAAAATTAATTGGAATATTGAAAGTGTATATAAGAGGAATATAAGTGTAACAAATGCTTTTTCTAAATTTATTGAAAGTTATTATGTTATAAAAGTGGATAAAAAGGAAAGAAAAAAAAATAATAATAAAAAAAAAAAAATAAAAATAAATAATAATAATAATAATAATAATAATAATAACAGTAACAACAATAATAATAATATTTATAATAGTAGTAATACATGTAATAATAACAACAATTTTTATATGAATAACAATCCTTGTGATGATAAAAACATTAATTATGATGACGATAAAAAGATAATTAAGCTGACACATAAAACGTCCACATCTAGAAAAAAAAATCTCATTAAAAATAGCATAAATAACATATGTGCACAGATAAGTATAAAATCCTGTGAATATCTTCAAAAAAAAAAACGTCCTTCAGATTACATGTTTGAAAAGTTTTGTATTATAAATATTTTTTTATCAGTCTTTGAATTTCTTATAGGCAATTTTCATATATTTGCATATAAATCTAATGTATTTATTCCTAATATGATGAACCTAAAAGGGGATCTTTTAAAAGCAAAGGTTTACAATACATCTAGTGTTAAAATTAATAATAAATATCAAAGTAATATATTAAAAGATGATATGCATACAAATATGTTAAAAGATAAATTACAAATGAATCATATTAATATTCAGAATACACCTTTTTTTTACTATCATATATATACGTTATTACTTTGTATAGATAATTTATCTATACATATGAATAATTTTATTTATTGTAAGATGAAAATGTTATTATATAACGCAGCATATAATATTAAGAATACATTACTTACTTTTTTATCGTTTCCATTTTTTTTTAGTAAATTAAAAGTCAAACCTAATTATATTAGATGCGAACATTTTATAGATTCTCACATTTCTTCTTTATTTTATAAACATTTATATTTAATATGGAAACTACAAAATTGTACATATCGATCATTCTTATTATTTTTTAACGAAGAATTTTATAACTTCAATGATTATGTAAATGATAAATTGTTGAGCTACAGAAATTTAATTAATAAAATAAATATTAATCAAAGGAATGATCATTTTTGTAAACAAAGTCGTGACGACGAACATAACATCAATAATAAAAAGAAAAATGACAGTAATAATAATAATAATAAGAAGAAGAAGAAGAAGAATGATAATAAAAACATAGCTGATGCTAGTTATAATTACAATGATGATGGGAATCATTCACTGCAATCGAATAAAATATCAGAAAATATGAGAGACACAGGAAATACCTACTATAACAAAAATAAAGAATACAACAAGGATAATAGGAACCATGTAAAAGAAAAAAATAAAAGAAAAAAAAAGAAAGAAAAAGAACAACATAATGAAGAAAGAGAAAACATAGTAGGAGAAGAATCGTCACTTTATAATAACATGGTCATGAACAATAATTATATGAACAATAATTATATGAACAATAATTATATGAACAATAATAATATGAACAATAATAATATGAACAATAATAATATGAACAATAATAATATGAACAATAATAATATGAACAATAATAATATGAACAATAATATTATATGAACAATAATTATATGAACAATAATAATATGAACAATAATAATATGAACAATAATAATATGAACAATAATTATATGAACAATAATAATATGAACAATAATTATATGAACAATAATAATATGAACAGTAATTATATGAACAATAATATTTTAAACAATAATATTTTGAACAATAGTTATAATAATATTCATAGTTGTGATAATACAAGTGATGCATATATTAATTCTTATAAAAATGAATACAAAAAATTTTATGAATTATATAATAGAGGATTTAAATTAACTGAAAAAAATTATATATTAATACCGAACGTATGTATAGAAAAAACAAATATAGCTTGTAATCATTCGAACTTCCTTTTTAAGAAATCAAAAAGTTATGAAAGATTTGTTTCATTTACTTCAAAAATAAACTTTTTAAAAAAATTTAAAAAAAATTATGTAAAGGCAAATTTTATCAAATGTAAAGAGAAAAAAAAAAAAAAAAAAAAAAATATTCCTCAGAATAATTATAATAATGATCAAGGACAAAATTATAATTCATATCATTCTATAGATTACGATAACTTATTCAAAATGTCGAGTGGTACATCAAGTGTTATATCGAACCCAGATTCAGACTATGAATACATAGAAAATGATGACCATTATCATGATAATAATATTAAGATTGAGCGAACCGATATATATAATTATGATGGTTATTATAATAATGTTTATAAAGGAAATAATAATAGTAATAATAATAATAATAATAATAATATTTTTCACTGCGATGAAAAAAAAACAAAACAAAATAGACATACATCCATATTTCGTCAAAATAATAAAAAGTTACCACATGTTATTCCCTTATCTCTACTTTTTTACAATTTTAATGAAAAATATTTTATTGAAAAAAATAAAGTTGATCAATCTAATAGTACTATTTTATATATACATAAAAAAAACAAAATAAAAAAAATATGTATCTTGGATCATTTGAAGAAACTAAATAAAAAATGTAAATTTATTAATTATATATCATACAATGATATAGAATATAACAATAAGCACTTAAGTAAGAAAAAAAAAAATATATTATTAAATGAAGGATATAAAAATAATAATAATGAAATAAATAAGAAACCCCAAAATCATTCATCCTTTATAAATACAAGTAATAAAACAATTGTAAGTAGCGATATACATAATGCATCTAACATTTTACCACAATATATTTTCCAAAATAGAGAATCACAAGTAGATGCACATATAGAACCCAAAAATCAGAAGATTCAAAATGGAAGGGCACACATTCTTCAATTACAAAAAAGGTCTATAGGTTCGGATAGTATATATGACGAAAATGGAAATGGAAATATAAATGGAAATATAAATGAACAAAATTTTGATATAAGTAATACCATAGATGAAGAAAATAATCAAAATAGGAATGATCATAATAATAATTCTCAATTAATTAATGAAGAAAATGATTTAGTAAAAGAAGATAAAGAAAATATGAACAAAATAATGATACATAATAATAAGAAGAAGAAGAACAACAACAACAACAACACAAATAATAATAACAACAGCAATAATAAAAAAAAAAATCAGAAGGTTTTTCTAGATATTAATATGAATAAATTATTATATATATATAAATGCATGCACATACAATGTATGCATAACTTAACTCCTTTATGTTCCTTCCTAAATACATTTGTACCTAATGATTATAGTATAACGAATTTTTTTCATAATACATATAACAATTATTTTGTTAATAATATATTTTTCCATAATTTTTTTTACACATATGATAATAGTTTAACATTATTATTGAATTCTAATAATATGAATTCGTTACATTATCATAATGATATATCACATGTGGATTATGGAAACGAGCAGGATGTTTATACGAATAAGAGTTGTTATGCACGAGGTGGCTTTAAAAGCGCAGATGCATATGAAAATTTTAAAAAAAAGTCGTCTAAGGGAAGAAATAAAAATAAAATAAATAATAATGAGGGCAATATTTATAATAATGGAGACAATATTTATAATAATGGAGACAATATTTATAATAATGGAGACGATATTTATAATAATGGAGACGATATTTATAATAATGGAGACGATATTTATAATAATGGAGACGATATTTATAATAATGGAGACGATATTTATAATAATGGAGACGATATTTATAATAATGGAGACAATATTTATAATAATGGAGACAATATTTATAATAATGGAGACAATGTTTATAATAATTTTGATTTGTCAAATGGAAATGTAAGAAAAGAACATTTTAATAATTTACATATTGATGAAGAAAAATACGAGATAGAAAAAAGAGAAAATATAAAAACTGCAGGAATAAATAATAAATATAATAATAACATGAATCCATATGATGAAATAAAAAACAATTTGATTATCTCCAAGACAGCTGAAAAATATATGGAAATGATATTATTATTATTATATAATAACATGCGTTTATATGATAAAGATAAAATAAATGATACAAATAATACGAAGAAGAATGAGTTTAGATATTTTTTTGAATATATAGATAAAAATATAAATAGTTGTATAAGAAAAAAATATAATTTTATAAATCAATTATCAGATGAACAACGAAATATATCTTTTTTTAAAACAGGTGGAATCATATCTCATCCATTCTTACCTTTCTTTGCATTAATACATATAAATAATAGCGAAAAAAATATTAATGAACAAGTTATAGATAAAGAAAAATTTCAAATTAAATTTTGTAGATACATAGATAATTATGATGATATTTCTTATAAATATGGATGTATAACAAGTATGACATGGAATGATTCTGGTAATTTACTAATGGTATCTGATGACGAAGGGTATTTATATATATATAATATTTTCTTAGGAAATTTTATATGGACAAAAACCAAAAAACGAACTTTATACAAAAAGAACCTGGCTAGTTCATCAAAAAATCCATCGAGCGAAACAAAAAATAAGGATATAACAAATGTTACAAATGATAATAGTTGTAGTGTTAAAAATGTAAGTGATTATCGTCAAGAAGAAAGACAACGTGGACAACATTACCATAGTAGGAAGGATGATGAACAGACTTACGAAGAGGAAGATGATGACGAAAGTGAAGAGGATGATTGTTATGATGATGATGATTATGAGGAAGATGATTATGATGAGGAAGATGATTACTATGATGACAATTATTATGATGACAATTATTATGATGACCATTACTATGATGACAATTACTATGATGACAATTACTATGATGACAATTACTATGATGACAATTACTATGATGACAATTACTATGATGACAATTATTATGATTACCACGTTTATGAGAATGAAAAAAAAATTAATAAAAAGTCACTTCCTTACAACAAAACACAAAACAGATACAAAAGAAGCGACAATAATAATAAACTTAGAAGTTTTTTCAAAGAAAACATATTAAAAAAGAAAAAAAAGTATATGATTGAAAAAGAAACGAATGATATGATATATATGAAAGATATGAGAAAGATACATGTTATGAGAATGAAAAGAAGAAGAAAGAAATTAAATAAAAAAAAAGGATATATTATAAAAGAAGCTATGTGTGTAATCAAATTACATGATCAAATTATTGATATTAAATGTTTAAATGATAATAACTTTTATATAATATCTATTGGAAAAGGTGTTAATAAAAAGTGTTTAAACAATAACACTTTCTTTATAAATTCGTATTTTATGAAAAGTCAAGAAAATCATATGAATAAGGAAAAAACAGAAACACCAAGAAACTGCAATATATATAAGGAAAATATGATGAATATGAAATCTTTTATGGATGATAATAAATATGCAAACAATATGACGAGTAGTCCTTATATGCAGTATGTGAATAATTTAGCAATATCAAATAATAACAATAATAATAATAATACAGTATATGAGAGAAAAAAACAAAAAGATGATCAAGAAGAAAATGAACTTCAAAAATATAATGATACAAATACAAATATATATGAATTACAAGATAAAACACAAAAAACTCATCATATTGTTCCTACCAATATAAATAATAATAATAATAATAATAATAACGAAAATATAACAATTCAATATGATGAGGAGAAGATACATCAAGTTAATATACCTCATGTACATAATAATACCACAAATGTTATTCAAGGAGTAAACGAAAAAAATGCCTTGTTAGACAATTTTAATATAACAAAAAAAAACAAAATGTACACACACAAAAATAATAATACTAGTAATAATAACAACAACAACAACAACAACAACAACAACAATAATAATAATAATAATAACCATGCTGATACCTTTTTAAATCAACATGTTTTAAAATCGAAAAAATCTTTCTTTAAATCACGCTTTTTTTACTTTGATTCATCCAATATTATACCTATGAAATTTTTTAAAAAAAATAAAAAATTACAAGAACAAAATGATATACTTGACAATATATGTATATGTATTTGGGATATGTGTTCTATATTAACCAATGAAGAAAAACAATATTTAAAAA
>LT969557.1:240000-244450 GCA_900097035.1 Plasmodium blacklocki (nom. inval.)
TTTTTTTTTGTAAAACAATGAAAATTATGATATCCTACATAATTATTAAATATATCAAAAAATGTATTTAATTCTTCTTCATTTAAATCTTCTTTATAATGTTTTATGGAAAATATATCTTCATCGAGTATATCTCTTTTTATATTTTGCATGACATTTGAAGGTTCCGTTTTATCGTTAACACAAGGAACATCCTTTGAATTATTATTTGTATTAATATTCATACTATCTATATTGTCCCTACTTTCGAGATATATGTTTTCATCCTTTTTATTTATGCTGTCAATATCATTTTTTTCTTTATTTCGTCTTGCTCTTTTTTCTTCCTTACATCTTTGAACATATTCATCTATATCTACTATTGCTTGATGAAATTTTTCTTTATATTTTTCATTTACCTGTACTTCACTTAAAACATATACAGGAAATAAATATTCATAAAATCTAAAAGAACAAAATTTTCTTGCATCGAAACTTTTTGTAACTTTATAAATTTCAAAGCATTTTATATCACATGGTAAATGATCATTTAGTAAATTTTTAAATTTTTCTTCTTTTTCTTTTCGTTCTTTAAAAACGTCTTCATAATTTGAGGCCTGATCATTCTTTTCATTTTCAATCTTCCCACAACAAATATCATCATTATTATTAATATTAATATTATTATTATTATCATCATTATTATTGTCATCATCATTATTATTGTCATCATTATTATCATCATCATTATTATTGTCATCATTATTATTGTCATCATTATTATTATCATCAACAGTTTTATGACCATTACTTTTGTCATCCATATTGTCCTTTTCATTATTTACCATATCCATATTATGGACCTCTTCATTTTTCATACCAGTGCAATTCAAATCAACATTATAAACAAAAATATTAAAAAGGGCATGAACCCCTTGATCTGTTCTAGCCGATCTTGATAAACAAAAGTTAAAATTTTTAAAAAATTTTTTTTTTTTAATTGCATTAATTTTTAATAATGTTCTTTCTAATTCATTTTCTATTGTTGCACAATTTTCACCTTGTCCTTGACAACCATGATATTGTGTGCCAACATATCCTATACATAATGCATATTTTTTTAAGTTAAAATTAATTTTTTCTTCATTCTCACATTTTTCTTTTCCTTCTTCTTCTTTCTTCTTAATTGCTTGTCTTTCTAATTTTAGTTTCTTTATCCTCTCTTTATTTTTTTCGTAATTGTTCAATCGTTTCTTATTCTCATTTTCCATTTAGAAAAAAATAAATAAATAATAAAGAGATATTATACATAAATATAAATATAAATAAATAAATAAATATATATATATATATAAATTTTATTATACTTGCGTTCATGCTTCAAGCCATGTTATCTCTTCTTATAAATAGTTACATAATATTATTATAGTAACCTTTTACTATTCCAAAATAAATAAATAAAAATATATATATAAATATACATATATATATATATATTTTTTTTTTATATATTAATAATTAATATATATATATATATATATATATATATATATACAAATTAATATTTTTTAATATCTACTTATTTTTTAACGTTATATTCTATTCCTTTCTCATTCGAGTTCAAAAAAAAAAAAAAAAATAAATAAATAAATAAATAAAACGAAAAAAAAAAGAACATATTAACAAATATATAGTATACATTTGTTATATGCACTTATAAAAAAAAAAGGCATAAAATAAAATAAAAATATATGTATACCCTTATTTCATAAACTTTATAATATCAGATATAATTCGTTAAAAAAAAAAAAAAAAAAAAAAAAAAAAAAAAAAAAATTTCTATATAATATGTATACATATATATATATATATTATATGTAGTTTTACTTATTATCATACTTTAATTTACTTTCAAATGACAAGTCCCCATTTGATATAAAAACATCGTGATGTCCTTTTTGTTTATTTTTAAGAAAATCTTCATTGGGGGATATACATATTTTATTCTTTATATATTTTTTTTGAATTATTTGTTGTTTTATTATAGAAATATTTTTTTTTATTTTTATTTTTTCTTGTTCATTGGTATTTCTTTTAAATAGTATAGAACTTTTTGTCCTTTTAAAGAATGGGAATTTATTATATTGTATATTATGAAGATTTTCTTTCGAATCACATTTTATATTTTCTATAGTATCATGATAATTTATATGTTCCATACTACCTTTTTTTTTATATTTCCTTTCATCAAAAAAGGAGCATGTGTTTCTTCTCTTTAAAATACCAACTGATTTATTTCTTTTTATATTTTTTTCCATATTGTCATATTGATAACTTTTAACATATATATTATTCTTATTATTATTATTGTTGTTGTTTAATTTTTGTTGTAGAATATTATGTTCCTTGAGATTATGATCAAAGGGTATGTGCATGGTTTTATATTTTAAGGTTATTTTATGTGGTGATATGATATTGTTTTTGCTTTTGTTTTTTTTATTATATATGTTATTACAAGAGTAAATATCATAATTATTATTATTAATATTATTGTTATTTATATTGTTATTTATATTGTTATTTATATTGTTATTTATATTGTTTGTGTGTTTTTTATAAAATACACCTCTATTATTATTTAATATATATGGTATACATGATAAAGTTCTTTTAATTATTTGATTACATTTTTTTTTCACAGCCTCCTGTAGTAGTATGTTTTCTTTACCTTTCTTATTACTTTTATATTTTTTCCCCATTTTAAAAGCATAGTTATTATTATTATTATTATTTTTATTTCCAGGAAAAAACATATTTGTATAAATATCCTGAATAGATAAGTATCTAATAAATTCCTTTTTATTTTTTATTTCTTCTATTTTTTTTGATAATATTTCTTTAAATGGAAGTGATTTTTTTTTTTTACAAGTATTTTTTGCACCAGATTGTTCGTAATTCAAATATTTTTTGTTAATAAATAATTTTTCTATTTTATTTTTTTTGTATATACTATTATTTATATTATTATTTATATTATTATTTATATTATTATTTATGGATAAATTCTTATTATATTTTATATCTTCTTTATAATTATCTTTACTTTTTTTTTTGTTTGTGTTCATTATATTATATGTATTACTCTTCACAAAAATATTATGATTCATACTTTCTTTCTCTTTTTTTTTATATTCTATATTATCGACACTGTTGTCTTTTATTAATTCCTTTTCTTCATTATGTTCATTACGTTGACAGGGAACACATTGCATATCTATCTTTTCTTTTAAACTATTCTGTAATATATATTTTTTTTTCCAACTTATATCATTTATACGATGTTTTAATACATACTTCTCTAAATCTAAAGAAAAATCATATTCCTTTTTTTTTTGAGAAATATTTTTTTCGAGTGTACAAGTATATTTCCTCTTTTCCTTCATCATCTCGATATTTATATGATTGTCATTTTTCTCCGGAGTCATCTTTTTGATTATCATATCATCTTTTGGAGGTATTAATATAGTATCTATTATATTATCTTCATCATAATAATGATTACCATGGTAATTATCGGTGTTATTTTGTTTTTTGTCTTTTTCTTCTTTTTTGTCTTTTTCTTCTTTTTTGTCTTTTTCTTCTTTTTTGTCTTCTTCTTTTTTGTCTTCTTCTTCTTTTTTGTCTTTTTCTTCTTTTTTGTCTTTCATGATGATATCCTTTTTCTTCTGTTCATCATTCGAACATTTAAAAAAAAAAATTAAATTTTTGATTCTATCCTTTTTTTTTTTTTCTGCTTCTTCCTTACAATATTCAATATTATCATTATCTTTATTCATTACAAAAAAAGTCCTACGATATATTCTCTTTATTCTAATTGATAATATTAAAGAAGAGCATAAGTTTTTTTTTTTTTTTTTTGTTTTATATATTTTTTTCCTTTGAACTTTTATATAACCTTTTTTAAAAGAATATTCCTTTTTTTTTTTCTTCTTCTTCTTGTTCTTCTTATAAATGTTTTGTAGTTCATTTTTTTTATTATTTAAATGTTTTAATAAATTACAATTTTTATAATATTCCCTTTGATTATATTTAACTTTGATAATATTTAAAACATTCTGTTTTTGTCCTAAACAATTTTTTTTATTATGCAGATGTTGAATACTATCATTATGAATTTTATTATGCATGACATATTCATGACATATCATATTTCTATATTTTATTTCATTATTTCTTATATCATGATCTTTTATTTTTTTTTTATTTTTCTCTTCTCTATTCATTAAAATCATTGAAGTTTTATAACATTTGCACATTTTTTTTTTTAAATAAAACAATTTATAATTTTCATTGAGAATTTTTTTTTTAATCCATTTTTTTTGAATTTCATTAAATAACATATTATTTTTAATTAAATTCTGAATATATTTTTTTCTTCTTTTTTGAATATTTGAAATATTCTTTTTATTTT
>LT969557.1:250469-282969 GCA_900097035.1 Plasmodium blacklocki (nom. inval.)
TTTTTCATCCTTCAATTCCTTAAAACTAAGATTATTGTTCTGTACACACAAGTATTTATTCCCACTTGTATATTTTTCCTTACAATTTGATATGCTTAATGTAGGCACACCTTTGTTACTATTACTATTACTATTACTATTTTTATTTTTATTTTTATTATTTTTATTATTACATTTTATATGATTATCATTATTGTAAATATTCTTATATTTAGAATGATAATTATTCATATTTACATTCATTTCATTATTATAAACTTGTGGTTTCTTTATTATTTTTTTTTTTTTCATATCCATATCACCTATTCTCTTTTTATTTATAGAAATATTATTATTTAAAAGAAAATAGTTAGAAAATATTTTATCATTTTTGTCTACTACCTTACAAGATTCATATTTATTATAAGCATCTCTCCTTATGTTATGATATAATGGATAATACTTATAAATATCATCATACATAAGATTATTCACAACATCATTCTTGTTTATTGCATTTTTTTTTTCCTTATAATTTTTTATGTTATCCTTTTTTTTTTCCATACAACTAGTATAATTCAACAATTTCATGACCTTACTATGTTTAGGGTTAAGAGTACAAGGTGTCTTATATTTTATCAACCTATTTATCTCTTTCTTCCTTTCTATATCTATATTTGTATCTTTATTTGTATATTTATTCATATATTTATTCATATATTTATTCATATATTTATCTGTATCTTCCTTTTTTTCCCTCACTTTGTCTACTATAATAAATTTATCATTACTTTTTATTCTATTCAGAATTCCTTTTTTAACCTTCCCTTCTTCATCATTTTTTATTTTACTGATGACTTTCTTTTTAGGGTTACGCCCTTGTTCTTCAACCTTGAAATTAATTGTACAACTTTTGACAGTTTGTATTATTTTTTTATCTTTTATGTTATAATTATTTTTTTTATATTCATACATTTATACAAAAAATCAAATCAAATCAAATCAATGAATAAGTATACATTTATATAGACACGATATTATATTAAAAAAACACAAAAAAAAAAAAAAAAAAAAAAAAAAAAAAAAAACAATAGACCTTTATCAACACTTTTTTAAAAGGGCTATAAATTTTTATAATACTTATTTGTTTGTGTATGACAATATTTCTTTTTTTTTGTAATTTTTATAAGACTTATATAAATTATTAAGAAAACATTTTTAGATTCTTAAGAACAAAATATAAGATTTACACAAAAAAAAAAAATAAATAAATAATAAAATAAAAATAAAGAGTAATATATATACAAATAATATATGTACATTAATTTATTTATGTAGAACTAAAAACATAAAAAGAATATATATAATATATATATATATTGATAATGCATACACAAATTTTTTACATTTTAAAAAAAAAGAAAAAATATATAATATATTTATATATAAGGTGAGAATATTATATATATATATATATAATAATATATATTATATATATATATATATATATATATATATATTATAGAGAACAAACATTAGGGAAGCATGCAATATTATATTACATATATAAATAAATATATATATATATAAATATATATATATATATATATATATATATATATATACATAATATTTTTTTTTTTTTTTTTTTATTTATTATATATTTGATACTTTATTTTTTAATGCATATGTTGTTCCCTTTAGCGTATTAAATATTATTACATACATATAATAATATATATATTATATATATATATATATATATATATATATATATATATATATTTGAAATATTGTAGCCTTTCATATATTATTTATAAAGAAATAAAATATAAAAAATAAAATATATACAAATAAAATATGTTAGTATCATATTATTAAATATTGAAAAAAAAAAAAAAAAAAAAATATATATATATATAATACTTTTTACCCTTTTATAGTACCTTACAATATGAGGGGGAAAAAAAAATATACATTCCTAAATATTTTTAACATTTAATCGTATATTTATATATTATATATATATGTATATATAATTATTTTGAAGGTTAAAAAATGAAAAACACGAATCAGAATATGAAAAATAATGAAAATAAAAAGAATGAAAAAATATCAGGGTTAGAAGAGAATGAACAACATAATAATAACAATATAGTACCATATTATTTATCAAATTTATTAACGAATCCATCTAATCCTGTTGTATTTATGGATATAAATTTAGGTAACCATTTTTTAGGAAAATTCAAATTTGAATTATTTGAAAACATTGTTCCAAGAACAAGTGAAAATTTTAGGAAGTTTTGTACAGGTGAACATAAAATAAACAACTTACCAGTAGGATATAAAAATACAACTTTTCATAGGGTAATAAAAGATTTTATGATTCAAGGTGGAGATTTTGTTAACTATAATGGTAGTGGATGTGTAAGTATATATGGAGAACATTTTGATGATGAAAATTTTCATATTAAACATGATAAAGAAGGACTTTTAAGTATGGCAAATACTGGACCTAATACAAATGGATGTCAATTTTTTATAATCACCAAAAAATGTGAATGGCTAGATGGTAAAAATGTAGTCTTTGGTAGAATTATTGATAATGATTCTTTGATTTTATTAAAAAAAATTGAAAATGTATCAGTAACTCCGTATATTTATAAACCCAAAATTGCAATCAATATAGTAGAGTGCGGAGAATTATGAATAAAAAAACAAACAAAAAAAAAAGAAAAAAAAAAAAGCATATTATTATGTAATTATAAAGTAAACACTGTTTACATGATATTTTATAATTTATTATAAAAATATATATATATATATATATATATATATATATATGTATATATTTATTTATATATATATATATATATTTTTTTTTTTTTTTTTTTTTTTGTGTCTGCGTTTGGCTGTTTAACCGTATTATTTTAATTTTATATTTTTTTAATTATTTACATATTTATATATATTGGACTTATTAAAATTTTTTTTTTAACAAATATTTCAAAATATTTCATTTTCAAATATTTTTGCACTAAACATGGGGAAGGGGGAAAAAAATAGTATATGTCATATAATAAAAAAGGAGTGAAGGAAATATATACATATATATTATTATATATATGTATACAATTCACAATATACAAAAAACAAAACTTAGGCATAAAAACACTTAACACATATATATATATATATATATATATATATATATATATATATATATATGTTTTAAAATAATACAAAAAAAAAAAAAAAAAAAAAAAAAATTATAATTAATTATTATATATATATATATATATATATATATATATATATATATATATAATACATATATTTTTATGTTAAAAAAAGTTCTGTTTAATATTAATTATTAAACCATTCTTTGGCTTTTAAAAAAACTTCATTACCAGCTGCGACAATATTTGATATTCCTTCCTTTGCTGATACTTTTAAATCTTGTAAATTTTGTACAGTTTGTTCATCTAAATTCCATACTCCTTTTTTATTATTTACATTCTTATTAAAATATTGATCAGATGATATACTATCCGCTATGTGAACATTTGACATAACGTGTTCATTGCGTGGCATTTCATCATAAAAGTATTGATCAGAACGTATACTTTTACAATCTTTAAATTTATTTAATTTAGAATCTGTAGTTACATTGAAATTGTTATTGCTAAAACTGTTTTTATTATTATAACCATAACCATTATTATTATTATTACTATTACTATTCAAATAATTATTTGGATTAGACATTCTATTACCATATACATTATGCTGATTATCCATATAATGCTCATTATTATAAGCATACATATTGTTATAATTATTATTGTTGTCGTATATACTTCCTCTTATACCTTCCAAATTATTTTGTTGCTCTTTTTGATTCGTTGCATATAATTTTAAAGAATTATTTAAATTTGAATTCCTACTATAATTATTA
The DNA here is from genome assembly GCA_900097035.1 of Plasmodium blacklocki (nom. inval.). Lineage (NCBI taxonomy): Eukaryota > Apicomplexa > Aconoidasida > Haemosporida > Plasmodiidae > Plasmodium > Plasmodium blacklocki (nom. inval.). The sequence continues at coordinate 254,410 of LT969557.1, forward strand.
ATATTATTATTATTATTGCTGTTGTTGTTTATTATCTCTCCTTGTTCAAATATATTATCAAAATTTATATCTATTTTTTTTGCTTTAAAATTTTTATTACAATTATTATTAAATGCTACCTTTTCATCTATAAAATGAGTAGGAACAAAAACATTACTATTATTATTATTATTTTGATTTATTTCCATCTTCTTTGAATTATTACTAAAACCAAAAAAAGTACTACTAAAATCATTTTCATTATTTTGAACATTTTCAAAACTAGTTAACATCTCATCACCTTTTATATCATCACTAATAAGATCTATTGGTTGCTTCCTATTCATATTTAATGTATTTGAAACGCCACTATTCATATGAATACTACTATTATTACTACTTTTATTATTGTTATCAAATTCCGCACTTTTCACACCCTTACTATAATTTAATAAAATTTCGTCCAATAAATTATCCAAATACATTTTATACTTTAAACATACATGTGATGAATAATCAATTATACTATCCTTACTTCTTTTTAAATATTCACTTGCTTTCATATTCCCTCCTAAACATATCCTTATCAACTGTTTTGCGGTAAATTTATCCATTCCTGTAGAACGAACAAACGATATATGAGTTCCTAACTGTCTATGTTTACCTGAACAGTTCAGGCAAATAAATATAGCATAGGTGAGAGACAGCCATTTGGGATTTTTGTTACCACAATCAAAACAATTTTTATTTTCATTTTTATTTAAAATTATTTTAAAAGTTTTATCTTTTAGTGTATCCAAAACATATCCTCTATTATCTTGTTCATATTCCAATACTTCTTCAATTAAACTCTTCTTCATTTTTTTATTTTATAAAGCAAAAATAAGAATGAAATGGAAAAAAAAAAAATATATATATATATATATAAATGGATAATGAAAGTTATTCACTCTTTTAAAAAATGGCTACTTTATAGCTATTCCAAAAAAAAAAAAAAAAAAAAAAAAATTAATATATATATATATATATATGTCTGGTGATATAAAAATAGTTATATATTTATGTATTTTTTTTTTTTTTTCACGGAATTTTTCTTAAAGAATTTTTTACATTTAATAATCATTTATGAAAATATACATAAAATAACATAATCAATTAATCAGATTTGTGAAATTTTATATATATGAATTTGTGTAAAGTGTGTTCAATATTGTGTTTATATCGACATTCAATATGTTTATTACCCTAGATGTTTTGTATATATATTTTTTTTTTTATAATTCTTTTATGTTTGTGCTTCAAATAATATTATATTATATTATATTATATATATATAATATATATCATGATAATATTCATAACTCAAATAATTGCATCATCTAATAATTATAATATATATATATATATTATATTTTCAAAAAAATGATTTATGTTTATATATCTATCCGTTTGCTTTTAACTATATGTAGAAAATTATAAAAACTTACAATTTCCTTTTGTTTTCTTATTATTTTATTTTTTCTTTCTTATCTTAAATCTTCAAATTATTACATATATATATATATATATATAATCTATATATTATAAAATTAATTTATATATTATATATAAATATTAAATATGTATATTTTTATAATTCAAAATTTTGAACAAAAAAAAAAAAAAAAAATTATATGACGATAAAAAACATGTTATTATATAATATATATATATTATATATATATATATTTTTAATATGTACATATATAATATAAGAAAAAAAAAAATATTTAAAACTGTTTTACTTTATTTTTTTTTTTTTTATTATTTTCTTTAAAAAAAAAAAACAGAAAGAAAAATAAAAGATGGTATCCTAAAATTATTTTAATATACATAAATAAATTATATATATAATATATATTTCATGTATATATATACAATGTATATATAATATATATATATTATATATAAGCAATAGTAATATTTAAAGAAAAAATTAAATAATAAAAAAAATGCGTGCAAATTTGTATAAGAAAAAATGTTTTATATATGTTATTTTAATAAATTTTTATCATGTATCGAATTTTTTGTAATTTTATATATATATATTCATTCATATATTATATTATTATATTAAAAATAATATCTAATTTTTTTTTTTTTTTTTTCATTACAATTCAATTCATATATATATATATATAATATATATTTATGTAATAAATATATTTTATAAATACCATATCGTTTTTCTTATATTATATTTTATGACCTTTTGTATATTATTTATATATCTGCTTTTTTATCTTCTTTTAAGATAGTAATGCTATAAAAAAAATAAATACCTTGAATTTTTTTTTTTTTTAAATAGATATTATTTATATATAATTCATATATATATATATATATATATTTTTTTTCTGTAGTTTTAAATTGTACCTTTATGGTTAATATAAATAATCATATATATAATATTATTTGCATTTATTTTTGGATACATAAAAATGAAAATATTTATGTGTTAGAAGTAAAAAAAAAAAAAAAATATAATAAAAATAAATAAATATATACATATAAATAGATGACATGTTATTATTATAATATAATCAAAATAAAGTGTTTATATGATTTCTTTTTTTCAATACTGTATTATAAATATATATATATAAATATATTTATATTTAATATAAAAATTTAAAAGAATAAAAATGTAGCTAGTACTATAAATCTGAATTGTACAAAAAATTTAAAAAAGATTTTACATTTTCATTGAATTTTTCATTTTCAATTAATTCAATGTCGTTATGTTTTCCATCGACAACCCAATAAGGATGTACTTTGAATTTGCACTTTTCGTAAAGGCACTAAAAGAAAAAAATATAATAAAATAAAAATTATATGTTTTATTTTGTGATCGTATAATATGTACATATATATATATATATATATATATATATATATAAATATATATTTTTTTTTAACCATTCCATGATAAAAGGGAACAATTTTATCATCCGTTCCATGAATAAAAAATACAAAACAAGGAATCATTTTAATCTAAGTAATATGAGTAGAAAAAAAAAAATATATTTTTTTTTCATTATGTTTTATAAATATCATGTTGTTATTATATACTTATATTACTTACCTTTTTAATATTACAAAAGGAATCAAAAGGAAATATGAATCTTGTCTTAAAGCATATATTTAATAAGGATAATATTGCACTTTGTAATATTAAGCCTTTGACTTTTCTTTTTATTGCAATATCAACAGCTGCACACGAGCCTAAAAAATTAATAAATGAATAAATAAAAATATATAGATATAAAAATAATAAAAACATGTAATTTTTTACTATTCATATTATTCTTTTATTATTTATGATGTCATTATTTTGTACCTATAGATTTTCCATATAAAACAATACTACTTGGGTTTATTTTTAAGGTATTTACCATATAGCTATTTAGAGAAGTACAAGGGAAAAAATAAAATAAAATAAAATAAATATGAATGAATGAACGAATAAACAAATAAATATAAATACATATATATATATATATATATATATATATATATATATATATTTATTTATTTATTTATTTTTATTTTGGTTATTACTCATAAACTGCATTTCCACTTAAGTACATATTCTTTTCTGAGGCTTTCCCCGTGCTTTCTCCATATCCTTTTTTTTAAATTCATCATTTTATTTTTATAAAAATAAAAAAAATTATAAATAATAATAAATTAAGAATATTTGTAATAGGAAAACAAAAAAAACGGTCTATTAATTTTAACTTTTATTATTACCTAGATAGTCATATAAAAACACATTAACATTCCATATTTTTGATGTCTCATAAAAATAGTCATACAACATGTAGACGTTTTCTCCATTCCCATGACAAAACAGAATGGTCAAAGGTGCATTTCTAAAATGGAAATAACAAAAAGGATATAAATATATATATATATATATATATATGTGATATACCTACCAAAACATATAAACTGAACATATTATATATTACCTATTAATAAAATGAGCTGCAACCTTTTCATTATTCTCTGTTTCAATATATATAAAATCTAAATCGAATTTTTCATAATATCCTTCAGTAGGACCATTAAAAATGATTCTATTCAAAACATTTCCCATGCTTCTTTTAAAAACACGTTTGTGTTCATTTTATATATATTCACTTAGACTGTTTTAAAAAAACGAGATATTATGTTTACCAAAATGTTTATCTTTATGTGTTATTCCACTATATTTAATAATAATACTTTAACAAACTTATTAAATTACTGATTATTTAATTATTTTCTTAAAATAAATATAAAGATATTTTTTTATGAGTTAATTTAGAAATGTGTAATAAAAAAAAATATTAATAATTTATAAATATAAAAAGTATATATTATATATATGTGAAAAATATATATTATCTATGTGTGTGCTTAAACATTTTTTAATTATGTATCCTTATAAAAAAAAAAAAAAATCTCTGATTTTTAAGGATCATTTAATATATAGAAATAGTATATTTAAAAAAGTAAAGTGTTATATATAAAAAAGCAGACATTTTTTTTTTTTTTTTTTTTAAAAGGTTTTTAGAAAATGGAAAATTTACAATGATAAGAAAATAATTTTTCATATAATTCGTAAATAAAAAAAAGAAGGAAAAAAAAAAAAAAATAGTAATAATAAAATAATAATAATAATAAATAATAGTACTTATTATTTAAATTTATAAACTTAATAAAATGGTGAATAGTATACACATAATATATATATATATATATATATATATTTATAATATATGTTCATATTATATACTAATTAGTAAAAAAAAAAAAAAAAAAAAAAAAATGTTAATACTTAATTATAAAGGTAATATTTTCTTTAAATAGGAACAATTTTGGAAAATAATAATGGGTTATTAATATATATTTATAGTTTTGTTCATTTTTATTTGTTATATTAAATAATTATATTCTTACAAATTATAACCTTGTCAATTTTAATTCTAAGTAAATATCTTTAAATCTCAGTTTTTTTTTCTTTTGTTGTCCACCTTTTCGTTATTTTTAAAATTATTATTATTTGCGCTATGAACTTTCGAATATTTTTAAATATTATCTTCATACAAAAGTTGCAACAAAATGAAACCTTCAAATAAGAATACACTATCTGCATATATTATATACATATACATATATTTGTATTCTTATTCGTATTCTTTAAAAAATAGAAGGATATATTAATATTCCTTTTTAAGGAATATACCGCAAAAAAAAGGAAATAAATAAACAAGGAAAATAGTACAATATTTTTTAGGACATTTGAAAAAATAAAACCTAACATATGAATGAATAAATAAATATATATATATATATTTATTTATTTATATTTATATATTGCATATTTCTTTTTTTTATTTTTTTACGTAAAATTTCAATACTGAAATTTTATGAAATATAAAAATGATCTTTTAAAAAAAAAAAAAAAAAAAAAAAAAAAGCTATTTATTATTTTTACCTTGCTTGTTCATAATTTTTCCTAAGTGTGTGCAAAATGATCATAAAAAAAAAAAAAGTGTGTAAAAGTAAGGTCCCAACATGTTATATAAATATAAAACATATATATATATATATTTTTATTAATGAAATGAAATAATGAAAAAATATTTTATTGAAACTTTAATTTATTAATTGAATAACATTTTATAAAAATGTAATATATTTTTTTTTTTTTTTTTCTTATATAATTATTTATATATTCTTAAAAAAAATAAAATGTGCAATTTATACAAATATAAAATATTTCTACAACATTTATTTTATTTTCTATCCTGCATATATATATATATATATATTAAAGTGATATAAATAAATCCTACTTTTTTTTTTTTTTTTTTTTTTTTTTTTTTATTTTAACAATAAATGAATAATTTTATTTCCTATAATTTAAAATAAGAAATGAATAAACATATACCCTTTTTTTACATATAGAACTTCATATTGATCATATGATGAAGTGTTATTTTTTATAATAACAGGACATCATTTGTTTTTAATTTTATATGATGCCATCATATTCATTCATATAAGTGTTGTTTCTATTTACAAGAGTGCATAATATATATATATATATTTATTTATTTATTTATAAAATATAAAAATAAAAAAATTCCTTTTTTTTATTTCTAATTTGAAATCATTTTAATAATATTTTTTATTTATTTATTTTATATATATATATATATATATTTTTTTTTTTTTTGTCTAATTTATTTGTTTATATATTTTTAATCATGCTTTGAGGCATAACAAAATTAAATAAAGAATAAATAAATTATTATTATACTTTGTTTATATATCATAATAATTCAATTATTTGTTTCTTTTGAAAAAATAGCATTTATTCTATATAATGAACCACTTTTTCATAAATTTAAAATAACTGTTTTATTTTAAAAATATATATATGTAATTTATATACATAAAGATATTTCCATATCTTCACATTTATATATATATATATATATATATATAAAGACACAATATTATACTAATTTCAATTGATCTCAATGAATATGAAATCTCTGTATCAAATGAATCACATTGGGCATCCCTTTATGTATCCCAAAATAGATATTACTAAAATGAATAAAACAAATAATCAAAACTTTCCAAATAAGACATATAATTCAAACATTTCTACTAATACGAATACTACTAAAAAATCATATGGGACTAGTTTAAATTATATCAAAAAAGACGATTCATCTAAGAACTCAATATATAATAATTATGAATATTTAGATGCTAGTCATTTGGAAATGTTAGACTTGAATAAAAACATTAATAATATTTTGCCAAAGCCAATGAAACCATCCTTAGATTTAGAAAGTTTATGTAAAGAAACTACTTCTACTATGAAAAAGAGCAAAATACATAGCATGCAAAGTAGAGAAGACCAAAATAAAAATGTAAAACACTTTTATGAAATGGGAACACCTCAAATTATAGGTACATATATTCAACCATTACATCATAATCCAAATAGTTTTAACCAAAACAATTTTCCAAAAAATCATATGTTTCCTTTACCACCTGCTTCGCCTTTTTTCCAACCTCCTAATTTCCGTACAAATCTAACTCAAGCGAGTAGCACATTTATTCCCCTACAACACGCAAATAAAAGTACTAACATATATGGGATGCCATCTTATCTTATTCCAGAAAATAAACCTCAAAACTTGACCGTTACTGTGGTCCCTAATAAAGATAAAGATTTTTTAGAAAAGGAAGCAAAACATTTAAAGGCCTTATTAGATAGTTCATCTAAAGGTATTGTAAATTCAACACCAGATTATCAAAAAATCCAACCTTCTAGTTTATCAAACTACAATGATAAGGAAAGTGACTTTAGTTTTGGAAAAAATGATAATTCTGAACATGCAGAATATTCTGAACAAAATTGTAATTACGAAAATGATACAGAAAATAATTATAACTCTTTTGTTAATGAATTTTATGATCCACAAAATAGTATCTCATATAATAATGTGAATGAATTTTTAAAGAATTCAAATCAGAAAAATCAAGAACATTCTTTTCGTTTAGAATCCAATGAAGAAGTAATTCGAAAAGTACATAAAGAATTCACTTGTTCAAAGAGAACTAGCTTAAACAAGATTAATATATTAAATCAAAACTATAAAGATGAAGGAGAGCAACAACAAGAAAATGAAACAAAAAATAATATGAACATGCAAAAAAGGGATGAAGAAAGACAAACAATGAAAAAGGATTCCTCAATACCTAAAAGAACACAATTAGCCAAAAAAAAAGTACATCCTAATAATACTAATAATAGCGTATTAAAAAAACATGAACCATCAACTTGTTTTAAAAATCCTAAAACATACATTAATATACGATTAGGTAAACCGAAAAAGTTATATATTACTAATAGTTCAGATCCCATTGATAAAAAATTAAGTGAGTGGCATAATACACATAATAGTCAGATAGGATGGAAAAAATACAGAAGAGGTGTTTACACTTTTGGAAAAACTGAAGTTATTTTAAGTTTGGTTCATGATAAAATTATAGTTAAAAAAATTAATGGAAAACATATTAAGGATAATCTATTAACTGTTGAGAAATTTGTCTCATTAAATGAGTTATATGAAATTCAACAGGAAGAAAATGATAATATATTAAGAAAAAAGGGAGTTAAATTCTTTAATTTTTAAACGCGAACAACTTCTAGATAACTTTTAATTATTATATATATATATATATATATTTATTTATTTTATTTTTTTATTTGTATATTCTATTTATATTTCAATATGTTTTATTATATTTATTTATTTTTTTATATATATATATAAAATTATTCAGAAATTTTGTTTTGACATTTTATTTACCTACTCACATAATTCATTTATTTTGTGTATATTAAATATATGGTTCTATATTTATGAGTTGGTTCATACATTGTAATTGTTTATTTTCTTAATATGATTTATATTTTCTTATGCACTAAATAAAAAGTGTTATACATATAATATATATATTTGAAAATACATATATGTTATATATATTTTTTTTTTTTATGAATTTTGAAATTTCCCATTATACATATATATATATATATATATATATATATATAATATATATAATACATCAATATATTACATAAAAACAAAAATGTATCTATCCTAGAAGATTTTAGTTAATTAAATATATTAAAAATTAATACCAGGAGTTATATTTTACAATAAATTATTTAAGAATATATATATGTAATTTAATAATATAAACTAAGCATTATACATACATACATATATATATATATATATATATATATATCAATTTTAGAATTTCTTATTTGTACATATTATAATAAACTTAAATGTGCTAAGTTAAAATTAAAAAGTTCCTATACCTTTGGAAAATAATAGGAATAAGGGGGAAAATGTATAACCGTAATTTTTTCTCACATTTTATAGATTATTTATGCATAATATACCATATAAAACATGGTGGTATATTTTTTAAAGAAATGTCAAATGTACATTGAGGCCTTCTAACATAATTTTTTACAATTTTATGATAGTTCTAATTATTTTATTTTTTCAAAAGTTAAGAAAATTTTAAACAACTTTGGTACATGCAATTTTATTTATAAAATAATTTTAGAAAAAAAAAATTGTGTCGTATTAAATTTAATATAAAAAGGAATATTAATTGTTTCTATATGAATATTGGAAGAACATATTTTAATATATATATGTATATATGTAAAACAATTAAGGTTTAATAATTTGATGAAAGAATAATGTTCATAAAAAAAAGCATTTTATATAAGAAGTATTCCAATATTATAAAAGCATTATATAATTTAAAACTGCATGTTTATATTTTTGGTTAATTTTTATTTATTATTATTTTTTTTTTTGTACATACAAAAGAATAAATAAAAAAAAATACATTATATTTTTTTATATAGGTAATATATTGTGAAGCATCATATATAAAAAGCTAACAAGTAATATATATTATATGTATTATATGTATTTTTTTATTTTATAAAGATATATGTAAATATAGTGTTATTAAATACATATATATATATATATATATATATATATATATATATATTATATATATAATTTTTATTTATATAGAATACACGCTAGTCTTTTTTTTTTTTTTTTTTTTGTATTTTTATGAAATTAGTAGTTTTTTTAAATATCATAAAAAGTATTCATTATGATTATAAAAAAAAAACAAAAAAAATAATAATACTAATAAATAAATGGTCTATTTATATATGTAAAATATAGCTTGTTTATATATATTTGCATGTATAGATTAAATATTTTTATTATATATATATATAAATATATATATATATATTTTACAAAAAAAAAAAAACCATTTTGGCTAGCTATTGTAAACTTTACAACCATATTTTTAAAAATATAATAAAATACATATTTCTTTATATAATAATTATGCCACAAAAAAAAAAAAATATATATTTTTTTATATATAAAATAAAAAATATTAAAATAATATATATATTTTTCATAAATATGTTCAGAAAAAAAGGACAACTTTTTATAAAAAATAGCTTTTTTTTTTTTTTTTTTTTTTTTTTAATTTAAACTTTATATATTATTTTATTTATTTTTTTTTTTTTTAAATATATGTTTTTATTATTATTTTTTTTTTTTTTTAAATATATGTTTTTTATTATTATTTTTTTTTTTTTTTTTAAATATATTTTTTTTTTTTTTAAAATTAAAAATTTCGAACCTTTTTAACCACCTTTAAGAAAAGATATTATTTTATTTTTTATTCCCTCGTGTATTATTTATTTATTTTATAAAATTTTTTGTATATAATAATATTATATTTTTTTTTATTTTGTTTTAAAAATTATTCTTTAAAATTATATCACATATATATATATATAAGATATATATATACCCCTTTATTTTTATTTAATTTTTTTTATCAAAACTTTATAAAAGATGTCATACAACGGTTATGTCCCACCTAATGAAGATACTCCTATACCTGATGGAATGAGTATTTTACCAGGAAATAAAGACGATGACGTTCCTCCAACTGTTAATTATACCGTTGGACCAGTAATAAATGATGATCATTTCCAAATGAACTTAGGAGGAGTAGTTCCATCTTCTTGGTCACTTAATCAAATAGCTCATTACATTAAATTTGCAGGCCCTGATGATAGTGTTTTTGCTGAAAAGGCAAAAGACCTCTTACGTGAAAAAGGATATCAAATATAAAAAAGGGGAAAAGATGAAGTAAAATAAAAATATTTGAACTTATATGAATAATATAATTATATATACATATATATATTTATTTATTTGTACAAAAAATAAATTACAAATAATTTATAAATAATACTTATAAATTTTTTTGTTTTTAGTCAAATTTTTTTTCAAATACTATTTTTTTATGCATCATTCAAAAAAAGTAGAATAATTTTTTAAAAGTATAATATATTAAATGGAACAAACACACATAGCCTTTATAAATATAAATAAATATATATATAATAGTATATTGAAGAAGAAAAAAAAAAAAAAAAAAAATTAGAATAATTCTTTTACTTTTTTTTTTTCCCGTTTTGTTTTATATACCTATAAATAAATATTACAACCGAAAAGATAAAAAAAAAAAAAAAAAAGTACCATTATTAATAAAATTACTAATTTTTTTCCATAATATTTATACAATAAATAAATATATATATATATTTTTTAATTATATTTTTAAATTTTTCTTTTTTTATTTCTTTTTTTTTTTTTTTAATACCTTTGTTTTATGTAATATATATATGTATATAATATTTTACTATTTGAACTTTTTATCTATATTGTATAAACCTTAAAAAAAAAAACAAAATGTAACGATAATTAAATAAATAATTAAATAAATAATTAAATAAATAATTAAATAAATAATTAAATAAATAAATAAACTAAAATTTAATATATATATATATATATATATATTTTTAAATAATTCTTGAAAAAAAAAAAAGTGTATAATCTATAAGATATATCCTTTATCATTTAAAATAATTTTTTCTTCCCAAACTGTAAGCCCTCGTTTTCATTTTAAGAAAAAAAAAATTATTATTTTAGATTACCTTATGACTAACCAATTTTTCTCTTTCTTTCTTCTATTTGACCAAAACATATTATATATATATAAAATGTGTTAGAAATATTTTTATATGAGAATAAGATATTTCAATTAAAATTGAAACTGTTCAAATTATTATGTATAACAAAGAATATTTTAAAATTATAGAATTAAATATATGTATAATATTATTAAAATATCAAAGAACATACACATAAAGTATTAAAACCAATAACCTCAAAAATAAAATAAAATGAAAGGAAATATATATTAGATATACAAATTTATTACAAGTGTTGTATTAAAATGATTATTAAAACATTTGAAATTAAAATTATTTTTTTGTATTTATAATTTTTTTTTTTTTTTTTTTTCATGCTCTATATATTATTTTACATATGCAAGGTAATTTTTTTAAGATTTTATATTTCAATATATTGGATTTAAAAATTTTATATATCGTATACATTTTTCTTTTTATTATTTGTAACAAATTTAATTTGTAGACAATAACTTGGAGGGTTCATACTGCAATAATATAATATTATTTTATACCAAAAAATAAATAATTAAAATAATAATAATAATAATAATAATAACAGGTATCAATATATTATAATAAATTGTATATGTTGAAAATTTTTGTATAACAGAATGTAATTCAAATATGAAAGAATATTATTTTTAAGAATGTTTATTAATTAGACAGAAGAAAAATTATTATATATATGAATTCACATATTTTTATATGTTATGTATTTATAAAATGAAATATTTACACCAATGTTACTTAAAGATAATAAATTCAAGATTCAATTTTGTCTTCATAATATACATATATATATATATATATATGTAAGGACAAAAGTTTTTAAATAGTTTTTACTATTTCGTTTTTAAAAATATAAAACAATAAGAAAAAAAAAACTCACAAAATCTAAACAAAATTTTAAAAATAAATAGAATTAATTCATGTGACAAAAAAAAAAAAAAAAAAAAATGTATTATATAAAATGAATTAAAAAAATATATATATATTTAAAAATTAAATTCCTCAAATGGATATGATGGTGTATTTTTTAAATAAGATAATGAATTTATTTCTAATTGGCTAGCTAATGGTTTAGGTATTTTATCCTGTTGTTTTGGTGATTTAGGTCCTTTATATAATTTACCATTATTTTTACTAATTTTATCATATTGATTAATTCTTTTCCTTTGTTTTATATGTAAATATTGTGCAACTTTTTCATCTTTAATAAATATTTTATCTTTACATTTAAGTTTTTCATCACATCTATTTTTATCCATGGTACAATTTATTGGGGAGCGATTCAAGTGTGATACTTTCTTATTTATACTATTCATTACATGATTTTTTTTTTTATGTGCAATTTCATTTAAATACTTTTTTATTAAAATTTTCTTTTTCAAATCATTTAATTTATCGATTTTTGAATTTACTATATTTGATTCAAAACTTTTATTAAAATTGTATTCTTTAGACAAATTACAGCTACTTGATAAAACATTACTTATATATTTAAAACTATAAAAATCATTTTCATTTTTACAAAATTCTAAATCAAGTTTGTTCAAATTATATTTCTTAAAATTCTTTTCAATTTTTATATCATTACTCTTTTCAATATAGTAGTTATCATCATTTTTTCTTATATTAAAAAAATAATTGTTGTTAATATATACTACTTTACTATTTTCATCTATAGTTTTCTTTTCCTTATCATTAGATGTATATATTTTGTTGTGAATATTTATTTTATTAGGTTTACAAGAAAAATTCAAAATATTGTTTAATTTTTTTTCTAATTCTTTTTTTCTGCTTTCTTTACAACTATATTTATCATCTATAATTTCTTCTTTTTTTTGTTCTTTCTTTTCTTTTTTTTTCTTATCGAAAAAGAAATATTTATCATTTTCGTCTTTATCATTATATATATGATTATGATATTTTAATTTATCTAATTCCTTAATAATGATACTTTTTTTATCTTTATTTTCTTTCAGATATTCTTTATCTTTATGGACAAAATTAATATTTAATTCATCTTCAATATTATTTAAAATATTTCTTTCACTACAATTTATTTTTGGTACATCCTTATTCACATATTCTTTATGTATGTCTTCAACACATATAATATCATCTTGTAGATTAAATGAATTCTTATTATTGTAGTATATATTTTTTTTTATTCTGTCAACTAAAATACTTTGTTCTTTTTCTTTATTTTCAATTATTTCTGAATTATTACAATACTCATTTTTATTCATTTTACTGTTACAACATCCTTCTCCTTGGTTAATATGTAATTTTTTTTTAGAATTATTTTCAATAAAATTTTTTTTTTCATTCATTTTACAATTTATTTCCTCTATTTCTTCTTTCTTATTATATTGCACATTATCGTGTGTATTAACTTTCATTTTTTCATTTGTAATGTTGAATTTATCATTCTTTATTTGATCTAATAATTTAAAATTTCTACTTTTCTCTTTTTCATCAATACTAAAATAATTTATTTTTATGTCATAATTATTCATACTTAATTTATCTTTACATTCTTTAGAATATTCTTTTATATCACTTTTTTTTTTTTTTTTCATTTTGTTGTCTTCACGAAGATTAGTATGCACATTTTCTTCTACATTATCAATAGGCTGTTCGTTATAAATATTATTTCCATTTTTATTTTTATCACAACGTTTCTCTGTTTTTTCATTATTTAATTTCTGCATCTTTTCATCTTTTTTATCCGGAAGTAATGCTATACCATTGAAAATTTTCTTTTTATTGAAATCATCAATATTAACGTTATTTATTATTTTTTTTTCACATTTATTCAACGCATTTATATTTTCTTTAATAGAAGTTAAATCATCTTCTATGCTTTCTTCAGAATTACATCTATCATTAATCATCAAGTCGCTTGATGATTTATCAAGCGCATTTATCATCTTTTCTTTTACTACTTGTGTTGTATACCTACTTTTTAAAATATTTTTATTTTCTTCTTTAATACTTTCAGAATGGGAATTATTTTCTTCTGTATTTAATAAATATGTATTCTCTTTATGTATTTTTGGTTTATTACATTTTTTGAAATTTTCTTTATTGAGATCATCATGATTTTCACTAGTTATATCTTTATTATTATTATTTTTTATATTTATATCCCTCAATATATCATTATTAATTCTTTTAAAAATAATCTTCTTTTTGCTAGAACTTGTGCAAGTTTCAACATTTTTTTTATCTATTAATATATCATAAAAAGAGTTTGAAGGCCTTTTATTCAAATGTTGTATATTTTCTTCATAACCATCATCAATTTTATGCAAAGGTAATAATATACTTTTATTTTTGTAATTCCCATTATTATCGTTATTACATTTATAATCAACAGTTGACGATTTAATATTTTTTTTATATTCATTATAATTTTCGTCTTTTTTTTTTTTTTCAATATGCTTATTATTATCTATATTATCATTATTATATTTTAATGTATTTTCTATTCTTGAATTTTTATAATTTTCTTTACTGTAATGAAGTAATAAATTATTGTTTATCATATTATTTATTCTTTCATTTGAATCATATAATAAATTAAAGCCTTGAATACTACTAGAAACGTAAGAACTATTAAATAATTCTCCATAATGTTTATTTTTATTGATATTATCATTGATAATGTTAAGTTCTTCATTTCCATAATATGGATGGTTTTTTACATGAAAAAACTCTTTTTCATTACACATATTAGTATTGCATACATTCTTCATACTATATATTTCGTTTTGTTCTTCATTATTATCTTTTTTATCGTTAAAAGAATTAACAACATTACTTTGTACTATATTACACATATCATATCCATTTACATCTATTATACTGTTATTCATAGAACATTGTTCTTTATTATTATCACATACGTAAATATTTATATTATCATAATTATTATTCTCTTCGTTAGAATTATATAAATCATTCATATTAACATGTTTACAAGCAAAATAAGATATATTATGTTTCACATGTTTTTTTATGTGTATTATCATATCATCTAATTCAAAAGGCCATAATTCATGATCGCCGTATTTTGAGGACATCAATTTTTCGAAATTTTTGTTTTCATTATAACTTTCTTCATCATTTTTTTTATTATTATGGTTTGAATGCTTTTTCGTATAGTAATCTAAAAAAATAAATACATCATCATTAAATGATAATTGGTCATTTTCATTAGGGCTTAAAGAGTTGCTAAATATTATACTATTATTTTTTATTAAGTGCATGTTTTCGATGCTTTGGTTGCTATATACATCGTTCTTAAAAATGTGCTTTTTTATTTTAATAATGTTGTTTTTTATGTTTTCTGATTCATTACCATTACGATCACTATTAATTCTATCATTATTACAATTATTGTTATTATTATTATCACACAATTGAATGTTATATTTATTGTGTTCTTTATCTTTTGTTTTATTGTAGCCAGATAGTTTTTCTATGTTCTTGTTAAATGAGTTGTATTCATAATGCACATTAGAATTCTTTACTAAACATCTCATATAACTAAATTTTTGTGAACACGAGTTACACATATAGAAGCATTTTTTTAAATTGTTTTTTGCTTCCAATAACCAAGTATAATCATTTTCATATTTTTTACATTCAAAGTTTTTTATATCTCTAGATTTACCTGGTGGTGGATCTGGTAAAGATTTAACATATTTGCTAAAAGGATAAGGATATATTCTTATCATTTTTTACAAATGATATCATTTCTTTAAATATTAAAATATTAAAAACAAAAAATTAAACAAGGAAATAATATATATAATATATGTTTATATATATATATATATATATAATCACATATTACATTTTTTTAATTAATATTTTACGCGGTTATTATGACATGTTCTATATTTTAACGGAAATTATTTACAAGAGTATAATAAAAAATCATTATTTAAATGTTGTTTAAACATTTTTTTTTTACAATAAATATTAATATACTATTATTATTTGTTTTTGAATTTTAATTATAAAACTAATTCTTAAAAAAAAAAACATCTTAATTTTTTTTATTTTTCATATATATATAATACACATTTTTCATTAAATATATATTATTAAAAATGACATATATATAATTATTGTATATATTATATTATATATATTGAATGTACACCTTTTCCTATATATATATTATCATATATGTGTATAAATAAAAACAGAAAACAAATATATAATAATATATATTAACATAAAAAAAAATGTTTAAATGAAAAGCTTTTCTACAATTAATTTTTCTTGTTCACATAAAATTCCTATTAACCTTTAAGAACAAATTTTAGAATGATTTAATTTAATTAAATGTATATAATAATGTGAAATTATAGTTGAACTTATTAAGGATTAAATTGATGTTATAGTATATAAATTTTTTTTTTTTAATATTTTGTGAAAAGCTTATTCTACTTGTGTGTAATAATCTTGGGAAAAAAAAAAATATATTAAAATTAAATAAACCAATACACTTTCATTTGAAAAGAAAAAGTTAAAAAAATTTGCAACTTTAGATATAATTACAAATTAAAAAAATAATATATATATATTATATAATGATTTATTAAAAAATAATAAATTGTAGAATTTACAATTTTAAGTGGTAAAAGATTTTTTTTTTAAGCCTAGAGCATAAATCCCCCATAAAAAAAAAGAAATATTATTTTATTTTTATTTGTTTAATCTAACAGTTTCATGATTTTTTATCATTTTGATTTCAACAAAAATACAACAGTATAAAATATATTAGGAACAAGATCATAACAATTGCACACGTCTGCATTTATATTCATGTATTTTAAGGCAATTTTAATATATATTATATATATAAATAATACATATAAAGAGAATTTTTTTTTTTTTTAAATAATTAGTAATAAAATATATTGCTTCTGTAATATTATAAATGGATTAATATAATTTTATAAGTGTATGTTTTTAGCATGTACTGCAATTAATATAAATGTTATAATGATTAATGTGATATTTTGCTTTTATTAAAAAAATATATATGTATATTTCACCATAATATGTGTATCTACTTTATATCTTTATTATTTAAATGTTTTGGGTTTTGGACATTCAAAATAGGTTCAAAGAGTTATTTACATCTGAACAATTACAATACATATTAAGATCTAAATTTTTCTATCTTTTGAAAATTTTTATTGAGATATAATATACAATATAATTACACAAAAATATCAATTATATTATTATAATGTATTTATACATGGTTGCGTATATATATTTACCAATTTTTCATGAATATTAATATATGGTAATATTGTTTTATTTGTATTATTTTTCTTTTTTTATTAAATACAAACATCTATTTATAGAAAAGAAAAAATAACACAATAGAACTATTTTATGTTTGCACTTTTTTTTTCTATAATAATATGCATGAAAAAAATTGTATAGGGCATATTTCTTTAATGGATTAAAAAATGAATCAGATGATACTTTAAAGATATTTTTTTTGGTTTTTGTAACATTATAACTGAGAACCACTTTTCCATATTAAAAATACTCTTTTTTAAAGTATAATGATTAACAAGAAAAAAAATTTATGTCAATATGTAAAATATTTTCAAAATTTCATAATAAAATTTATTTATATATATATGTATATTTTATTTTTATTGTGTAATTACTTATTCATGAAAAAAAATAGACAACTATAAATCTGTCATACACCATAATATATTAAAAACATTATAAATTATATTTTCCTTCATTTACCAATATATTTTATTCTAAATATAATAAAATATGATAACAACATTACAATTATTAATAAATATTATTTTAATTAATAAAATATTAATAAATAAATATTAATTATATTTATATATATTATTTTTATTAAATAAAATGCATAAATATTTATTTTTGTTATTTATTTAAATTATATAAATTAAAATATTATTTAAAAACAATTTAATTTATTATTTTATAAAAAAATATTATTTAATTTATATAATTTAAATAATAATAATAAAAAAAAATAAATATAATTAAATTAATATTAATAATTTATTTATAATTACCAATAAAAAATAAAAATATATTATATATTATTTTAAATTTATTTTAATTTAAAATAATATTATTAATAAATATATTATTATTTTATTAAATAATTAATTATAAATATAAATATAATAATAATAAAATAAATACATTATTTTAAAACATAATATATAAAAATTAAATTATTAATATTATTTATTTTAATATGTAATAAATAATATTATATATTATAATTAATAATAGTTGATTTTAACTAATTTATAATATAATATATATATATATTTTTTATTTTTAATAAATTAATTTTAATTAATTTCGAATTTATTAATTTAATTATATAAATTGATATAAATATTATTTGAATATTAATAATTTAATTAAATAATATATTAAATTCATCATTTGATTATAAATAAATAAATTAATTATATAATTAATTTATTATTTTATTAAATATTATATTAATATTATAATTAATTTAAATAATATATAATTATATTAATTATTTTTATATTATATATAATTAATTCATAAATAAATATATGATATTCTATTTATTATATATTTGAATTTAATTAATTTATAATAATTATTAAATATTATAAAATATTAAATAATTTTAAATAATAAATAAATATATTATTTTATTTATTATATGTTTGAATTTAATTAAGTTATTATTATTATTATTAAATATTATTAATATTAATTAGTTTAAATAATATATATAATAAAATAAATATATATATTATTTTATTTATTATATATTTAAATTTAATTAATTTATTATTTTATATTAAATTATTATTTTAATATTCAATTTATTTATTTTAAAATATATAATTAATATATTAATTTAATTAAAAATATAAATAATTAATTTAAATATTATTAGAATATATTATTTTTATTATTTAATTTTTATTAAATACTATTACATTATATTATTATTTCATATTTAATAAATATTATAAATATATTAATATATATATATAACACACATAATTATATATATAATATATTTTATTATTAATTATTTAATTTATATAATAAATATATATTTAATTAAAAATATAAAATAATTAATAAATAAATATATATTTATTTATAAATAATAATTCTTTATAATTAATTAATAATTATATTATTTTAATTAATATTAATTATTTAATTTTATAAAATTATTATATATTAATATTTTAATTAATTTTTTTTTTTGTATTGATTTAATTATATTAATATATAATGTGTATTTATTTAATTTAATTAATTTATTATGTGTACTTATTTAATTAAATTAATTTATATTTTTAATATTAATATTATATATATATATATGATTAATTGTTAAATTAATATAATATATAAATAATAAAATTAATTAATTTATTCAATTAAAATTATATGTATAATATAATAAATACTTAAAATAATATATTTAATTTAATAAATTAATTAATTTTATTAATTATACATTATTAATTAATTATTTAATTAAATATTATAAATTATTTATTTAATTATTTATTTAAATATATTAATTTATTATTTCATTAATTATATATTAATAAATATTTATTAATAAATAATTATTTAATTATTAAAATGATATATTATATTATATTATATATTTAATTAATTTATTATATATATTAAATTAATTATAATTATATTTTATTTATTTATTTAATTAATTATAATTATATTTTATTTATTTTTAATTAATTAATTATAATTATATTTTATTTATTTATTTAATTAATTAATTATAATTATATTTTATTTATTTTTAATTAATTAATTATAATTATATTTTATTTATTTAATTAATTAATTATAGTGATATTTTTATTTAATTAATTATATTTATATTTTATTTATTTAATTGTATTTTATTTAATTAAATACAATAATTAATTATTTATATTTAATTTTTTAATAATAGACATATATTAAATTAACATCTTTATACTATATTATTTACTATTATGTTTTTATTATTTAAAATTATATGTTTTTTTTATTAAATATTCCTTTATTTATATATTATTTCTATATTTTATTTTTATTTTATTTACATTTCTGTTAATTATTATGTATTAAGAAAACTATGACTTTAATTTATATAATTAATTTTTTATTTAATTATTGTATATTTTATAAAATATATTTAAGTGTAATAATAGTTATTATATAAAATTGCTTATTTAAAAATATATAATATACTTAAAAAAATATAAAAATCAGATATAAAAAATTTTTATGCTTCTTAAATGATTAGTGTTTATTTATTATATATTAAAGAAGATATAATTTTAGAATAATATTGAAAACTATAAAATATTTGTAAATAAATTTTAAATGTATGGAAAGAATCAACTTTTATTATACGATATTTTATTATCCTTATATTTAAAAAAGAAAGAATAACTTGGTATTATATTAATATAAGAAAATATATTATGTGAGTATGACATTTAGAATAATATAAATTTATTTTTCTTATAAATTAGAAACATATTGCAAATTTATAGTGCATATTATAAAATTATCTTTATATGGTTAAATATATATGAAATTAATTCTTTTTATTTCAATAAAGATCCAACTTCTATGAAATATATTATATTTATTATATATTTATATAAGGAATATAAGTCCAATAATCTTATTATAATACAAAAATGTTAATAAATCTTTTTGGAATGTAAAATTAATAGATGTTTTTGAATTATATCTTATATTAGATCATATTCCATAAAACCATATTATATAAAACGACATTAAAAAAAAAATTCTTTCGAAAAGTGTTAACCATTTATTAGATATTGTAGAATATAAATACATTTAGTATAATATATATTTTTTACGTTTGAGACGAATAAAAATTCTATATGATGTTATATCCTTATAACATAAAGAATAAACTATTACATTTGAATAAATATCGGTGTGTATTTAAATCATTATGGAATTTTCATGTTCATTTATGAACACGAACAAATTAGTAATATTTTTACTTAATATTTACCAAACACAACCATGAGGCAGTGTATTTTATTAAATTATATAATTATTCAAAAGTTTTTAAATCTATATTTTGCACATGATTACCCATATATAATTGTCCCAATTTTAAACATATTCTTAACATTTTAAAAAAACCTTAGCTTAGTAAATTCACATACGATTATGTAGATGAACAAAAATAAATATCATATAGATAATTTATCGTTTATTAACGAAAAACAAATTTCTTTATGCATTTTTTAAAAGTACAGTTATTTTATTGATGATTCAATAATTAAACATTCACATGAAGAATTTTTACATTCATTCAAAGTTTAAACAAGAATTTCTAAATATTATTATGTATAAAATATATATTAACATGTCTTTAATTATTATTACCTTTTTATTTTGAATTTTTTTTTTTTCACAAATTTAAGAATAAAAAATAGATTATCAACATATTAATAAAATATATTATTTTAAAATTCAAAAGTATAACAAAAAAAAAAAAAACAGGAATAATTTATAAAATATCTACAAAATATTTCTCATGTAGCATATGTTACATGTAGAATTTTGCATTTATTTATATTTTTTTTGTATTTTTTTAAAAGGATAATTATAATAAATGAAACAGATTATATTTAAATAAGTTTTTCAATGTATAAATTAAAAAATAAACAAAAGGAAAAGAAACAAAGTTGTATTTTTTTTTTTTAAATCAATACAAGAAAGGGAAAAGTTAAAACAACATAAGTGGTGTGTAATAAACGTCTTAATGATTTAAATATGTATTTAAATCAAAAAAAAAAAAACAGTTTGATAAAGAACAAAAAAAAAATAAAATAACGTATATATATATATTATAATATTTTCTTTAATTTGAAGGCATCAACACCACTTAAATAATAATAGGGTTTCCTTTTTACTCTAAT
Source organism: Plasmodium blacklocki (nom. inval.) (assembly GCA_900097035.1). Lineage (NCBI taxonomy): Eukaryota > Apicomplexa > Aconoidasida > Haemosporida > Plasmodiidae > Plasmodium > Plasmodium blacklocki (nom. inval.). The sequence goes on from LT969557.1 coordinate 277,162, forward strand.
AAACCCGTTTTTTTCATAAAATCCTAAAAAATATATATATAAATAAAAATAATTATATATATAATAGTAATAAATACATTTTTTTCAATAATAAAGTAATTCTTACGTAATGTAGGATAATTTGTTGCTTCTGCTTCAAGATGAATCTGATGAAAAACATATAAAAAATGTAAAAAAAAAAAATTTTATATAAGAAAAAAAAAAAAAAAAAATTGATTTTTTGGTCTTTTTTTAATAAAGTACCTCATTTATGCCATAAATGTTTTGCATTAATTTAATACTCTCATTTAATAAATAAGAGCCTAAAAAATAAAAATTTTCACATAATATAAAATGATAATAAAACAAAAAACGTATTTTAAATAATATTTTAACCTAAACCCAAACTTCTAATGGATTTGTGAACGGCTATCATACCTATAATTTTTTTATATTTATTTAAAAGAAAAAGAAGAGAAATGTATATTAATTAAAATTCAATACAATTAAAAAAAAAATATATATATATATATATATATATTTATTTATTTATAGAACACAGAAGACAATACAATATTAAACAACTTTTCATATTATACATAATTATTATTATAATATATATATATATATATTTTTTTTTTTTTTACATATATATCCAAAAGTGATTGTTTCATCATTTTTACATTTGGTAGTAATTTTGCTTATTACCGCACCAACACATTGCTCCTCATATATAGACTATATAGAATAAAAAGATAAAAAAATACGTATAGTTTTTTTTTTATTTATTACAGAACAAAACTACATATAATATTTCTGTTTATTATATAAAGAAAATGTCATACCATTAATGCAATTTCACCATAATCATTTAAAACGGTTTTGAGTAAAAAAATATTATATGGTTCTGATAATTCTGTGCTTAATAAATTATACATACTATTTAAATAATTTTTTGGGAATGTTCTATATTGATATATATCAATTTCTTTTTCATCAAGAAACATTGTATGATATACATCTTTTTTAGGTAAACTTTCATTATAAAATTCACTAATTGTTGTATTACATTCAAATGATTTCCCAATACTTTTTTCGAAATCCAAATCCGATATATCTGCTAAAACAAAAGGGTTTGTGTAATTTTCTACTTTATTATTTATTTCATCCTGTTCTGATACAGCTTCATCATTCATTTTAGAAATTTACTAAACTTTATATAACTGTTGAATTAAAAAAAAACAAATATTACATGTAAAAATATTATTTATTCATGCAAAGCTTTTTAGTAAATATTATAATTTGTTGTAATATATTAGGCTTTTTTTTTTTTTTTTTTGTTATTATAATGAGGGAAAATTTCACAAGGCACAAGAAAAAAAAAAAAAAAAAAAAAAAAGGAAATTATAAAATATAATCTTTTTAAAAATAATAAAGTATTTTATGCGTGAACTCGTTTTTTCAAATATATGTTTATTCACAAATTACTTAAAAAAAAAAAAAAAAAATGAACTTTATAAAAAAATATATGATAAATAAAAAAACATGACATATATGAAATTTGTAATAATATATATGTATAAAATGTATTTACCTTAAAAAAAAAAAATATACATATATATATATATGAATTAAAAAACATAAAATATTTTATTCTTTTTAAAAATAAAGAAAAAAAATTCAATTTATTATTTTCTTTCAAATATATTTTTTTATAAACGAAAAAAAAAAAAGGAAAAAAATAAAATAAGTAAATTATAAAATATTAAAATAAAGAAATATACATTATAATATATTAAAATTTTCAATAAAGTTATGTTTATATATTTATTGTACAAATAAAGCCTCCTTCATTTATAGAAATGAAATTATGCTTATTATATTTTTGTTTTATATAAAAAAGGGGTAAAATGGATTGAACATTTAATCCTATAAATAAATCCTTTTTAGGATATGATTTCATTGGATTAAAATGATTTACATATTTACTATCAGTAGCTTTGGTTTCATAAATTTTCTGTTTATAATAATTATAATAATAATCATCGTGTTTTGTACATGAATATATATATGGTATTCTAGATAAGTTTGTGTAACAATGTAAAACATTATTTTTTGAATATTCAGAATTTCCATCCAAATTTATAATTTTAGTTGTAGTACCCATTATATCATATATATATACAGAACTTGTGTACGTGTCTAGAGAAACAATATATTGTTCATTATCTATAACATAAAAATCATTAAGATGTTTTTTAAGATTATCGTTATCTATGAATCTTTCATAAGAGACTATTAAATTACTTTTTGTTTCATCATTATGTTTGTAATTTATATATCGCATATCATACAATCCTATATGATTATTTGTTTTAGATGAAATATATTGTACATTATTATTTAATGAATAAATTTTATTTACATAACCTTCATTTGGCTTTAACTTTGATATTGTATTTAACACATTACAACGTAAATCACATAAATATAAATATTCTGTATTACAACATAAAAAAATATTGTTATCTGATTTTTTTATATTTTCACAACATATTCCTTTTTTTTTATTGTCATTATAATTGTACTTGAGTGAATTTTGTGAAGAATGATTATATGAAAAATAACATTTATTTTTAATTTTTTCAATCGAATTTGCTGAATTTGGTGATTTCTTTGGATTATTATTATTATTATTATTATCAAAATGACGGTATGAATAATCATGTGTTTTTTTGTTAAAAGGACCATGAACATTTTTGAAATGTTCAGAATTACCTTTGTATAAATCGCTTTCATTATAAGACTCTTTTCTACAGAATTTTATTTTATTATCATTATTATATTTGGTATTATTTTTACATAATTCATCTGTGAATGTTTCGTGTTGATTTTTGTTCTGTTCTTTGGATATTTTTTTTTTCTTTTTTTTCGAAGAAAATAACCTTAATTTCTTTTGAGAATTATTTTCAAATTGTTGGTATACATTAAATTGTTTTCCGTTAATAATATTTTCAATATAAGATGTTAAATCTTCGTTCATTGATAGCAAATCTTGCACTTTTAATTTCTTACTATCCCATATACAATATGTAACGTTATTTTTTAAGGTACTAAAACTGAAACATGGATAAGACCCACATATAAAAATCTTGTCAATTTCATTATTATGATAAAAAAAATTATCTTCAGACGTTCGATGATGAGAATAATAATTATTATAATTATCACTTTGAATGGATGGAAATAATTTAAAATAATTAACTTCGCCAGGGAAACTATATATTTCTATTTTGGGATTGCATTGAAAAAATGATTTTATACTTAATAAGCATAGAAGACTTTTTTCATCTTTTGTATTAGGATAAGAGGAATAAGCAACATATTCACCATTAAATATATTAAAATGGGATAATATTTGTGGAGAAATACATAGTAGTTCACTTTTTTCTTTAGAATAACTACACAAATATTTAGTATCTGTACTATAATAGACATTTTCATGAATAACATCATATATTGACGATTTCTTATTCTTTTGGATGAAATTATTCATATCGATAGCCCCTAAACTGAATGAAAAATTGTTTTCTTTGGTTGTACTGAAAACAATATCATCATATTGAGGATTACTAAATAAATGAAAAAACGATTCAGAAGGCTTATGTGTTTTAGAAACACGTGTTTCATTTGTTACGGCATCTAAATGTCCAATGGGCATATGGCTGTCTTCAAAAGATTGCACATCCATTTCTTCATAAATGGTATCATTTGAAATATTATTAAATGAAATGAAGTGCCTTCCACTATTATTATTATTATTATTATTACTATTATTACTATTATTACTATTATTATTATTATTACTATTATTATTATTATTATTATTATTTATATTATTATTTATATTATTATTTATATTATTATTTATATTATTATTATTATCATTAATATTATTATTATTATTATTATCATTACTATCATGATTAGCATCATTATTATTATTATTGTTGATGTTCATTTCTCTGGATGGGTTATTTGCTTCTAAGGCAAACGTATCATAAGTATTATTATAAAAATAATAAAAATTCGCTTTATATCTATTTACCCTTATTTTTGATTTTATATTTTTTATATTATATGAATTTAACTTTTCATACGTTCTCCCATAAAGTTTGGGAATTAATAAATTTTCTTCTATATAATCAGGATTAATACAAGAAAACGTATTATTTCCATTTTTACAATAAGTCATATTATATTTATTATCACAATAATATTTTTTGTTTGTGTAATTATAATTTGAAACATAATATTCATCAGTGTGATTACTGCATATGCTATTTTTTCTATACTTTCTATATGTATCAAATGATTCATTCTTTTTAAAATTATCGAATTCGTTTTTATTTTTTCGTTTATATTTATCTATTAATTTTTGATTTAAATTAAAGTAATTATAATCGTTCAAAGAAACGTCTATATTATCTATTCTTTTATCATTAAAAGATCTTGGAGATTTTAAAATGTCTAAACAATCATTTTCTTTTTGACAAAATGAATTTTTATTTGATGAATGTTCACATAAATCTTCCACTTGAATATATTCACAACTATTAGAATTAATAAAAATAGGTGGTAAACTTAAAATGGAGTCTTCTTTAAAATTATAATTTTTTATCCTCTTAATTATATTAAATATATTTTGATTTTCACAGATATTTTTTTTTAAAAAATTTAATTCATTGGTGATTAATTCTAATTTTGTTTCTTTACTATTTATAATATTGTAACTTTTTTTTTTTGTATATATAGTATTTATTCCATCTTCATTATAATTTTTAATACTATTATTTAATTTATTATTGTTTGCATTTTTCTTTTTTTTTTTCATTTCTTTTATTCCATGATTTTGATGGAATTTCTTTTTCCCCCATTTTTTAGTTTCCGCATTATTAGTATCTCTGTTTTTCTTTTTTGCATTATTCACTGATTTATTAAATTCTTCTTTTTTTAATTCCTTTTTTAATTCATTATCAATTAAAAAATATCTATTTTTTTTTTTATCATAATAATAACCTGGTATATCTAATAATGTTCGTGTGGTCGTTTCTTCATTCATGTTTTTAAAAAGTGTCATAAATTTTTTTTTTTCATTTTTTATATATATTTTATAAAATATATAAAAAATCAAAAAAAATAAAATATCAAGATGGATTAACTATAATATTTACATTAATCTACGTTAAGATATTTTAAAAATCACATAAAAAGAAGAAATTAATAAATAACATATAAACATATGAAAATATATTCTTACAATTTTCTTTTATCCTAGAAGTTATGTTATTTCAAATAAATTATTTACTGGGGTATACAAAAAGAAAAAAGAAAAAAAAAAAAGAAAACAAAAGAAATGTATACGATATATACATATACATATATATAATATGTATATAACTTGTGAACAAATTTTAAATGAATCTACGAAATAATACAATTTGAACTCGTTTTCAAAAGTTACATTTTTATAAAAATATTATGATATTAATAAAAGTTGTATCTTTGTAAAAATACTTTTGTTTCATTTAAAAATAAGAAAAAGAAAAACAAAAAGGGGAAAAAATGGAATTATATTTTCAAAATACTTTCAACAAATATATACTTAAAAACATATATGGATATTCCAAAAATACAAGAAAAAAGAAAAAACAAAAAAAAAAATGAAACATAAAAAGTGGACAATAAAAAATAAAATGAAAAATATAAAATATAAAATAAAGTAAAATGAAATACATTCTAAAAAGGCATACAATATGAATTGAAAAA
>LT969557.1:285469-292969 GCA_900097035.1 Plasmodium blacklocki (nom. inval.)
TATTTTATTAATATTATTATATATAAATATATATAATAATATATATTATATATGCAAATGAAAAGGGGGGAAAAAAAAATGTACTAATTACGTATAAAGTTATTAATATGAAGATTATAAATAATATAGTAATAAAAAATATATAAATTTTTTTTATACGAAGCTATAAAAATCACCAAAATAAAAAATATATATATATAATATATATATATATATTTTTATATATTTAACAATTTATGATGATATGTAATTGTAATGATAATGCATAAAATAATTAAAACATTTTATGTTATTTTATAAAATCTTTATATAATATATAAAAATTAGTTTAGTATGTTAATAAAATTTTATTTACCTACGTTATTACATGTCGGTTATTTGTTCAATACAATACAATGTATAAATATAATAAACTATATCATATTTGGGGGGTCTGATAAAGATTCTCCTAATAAAAACTCAATTGATAATAAAGAGGAAAAAAATAAAAAGATGGAAGAATATATTGATGAAAAGATGAAAATAAATTTGCGTAGTAAAAAGATAAATAGTTTGAAACCAATATATACAAATACTGAATTAGAAACAAATTATTATATAGATAATAATGAGACATTTAAGAAGTTATATGCTAACTATCCATTATGTGAAGCAAAATATAAATTAGTTGATAAATTAAAATCATTTAATATATTTAAAAAATTAATGACAGATAAACCAAAAAAAATTATTTTATTTAAAACATGTATAATAGAATTATATGGAATGTTATCTGTAACAATAAGAAATGTAAATAATATCTCATCAGTAATAGCAACTGTATATGGATATGTTCCATTTTTAATAATTATTTTAACCATATTTGGATTCATAATTACTTTTAATAAAACCTTACTTTATATCCTTTTTATAATGCCGACACAAACTTTAATTAGTGATTTCTTTTTAAAAAAAATATTTAAAAAACCAAGACCAATTAATAGTGCCTTACCAACTTATGGTATGCCATCAAGTCATAGTTCTTTTGCAATATCATTATTAACTTTTCTTTTACTTCATATTACAGAACAGAAAAAAGACAAATGGAGTATTATCACATATGTAATAGCTACTCTTACTTTACTCCCTATACCTTGGAGTCGTGTTGAAGTTGAAGATCATACCGTATTGCAAGTTATTGTTGGCTCTCTTGTAGGTATAGGTTTTGGATTTATTTTCCATTTTATGAAAAAGTATTTTTTTAAACATAAGGATTCATAATTATAACGAAAATAATAAAAATTTTGTAAAATAACTATGATTATATTGATATATTATTATTTATACTGAACAAAATTATAATGAACGGGAATTATCTACACAAGGGGTTACAAGGGATGTTATGACATGTGCATTAATTGATGAATAATATATATATATATATATATTATATTTATATGTATGTATATTTATATATAAGGAAGGACCCTTTTTTATAATATTTTACAAATATATCTTATTTCTTTACAAATTATGTAAGGCGGCGGCCACCCCTAATAATTCTTTTTTTTTTTTTTTTTTTTTTTTTTTTTTATCTTTAAAAAAAATTACACAAATAAAGAGAATTATAAAAAAAAAAAAAAAAAAAAAAAAAAGAAAGAAAAAAACTCAAATGGATATTCTATAATTTTAACGTGAACAACATATATTTTTTAAATGTATGTTCAAATAGATTTTCTATTTTAATTTATTACCTTCTTGTATTAATTATTATTTATATTTATTTTTTATTTTTATTTTTTATTTTTTATTTTTTTTTTTGTGATACATAATAAAAATATCCAGTTTTTTTTTTTTTTTTTTAATTTTTTTTCTCTAAATTTTTGTTTTAATATATTTACAAATATATTAATACATATTTATGATTTATTTTAATTTTTTTTTTTTCTTTTTAAATTTTGAATTTTATTTTAAATGATATATAAAATAACTCTTTTTAAATTTTAATAAACTTTTAATATATATATATATATATATACTTTATGTCAAGAAAGAAAAAAAAACTATATATTTTTTTATTTTTTTTTTTTAACTGATTTATTTTAAAATATGATGAATTTTATTAAATGTAATACAAAAAAAAGTACTAAAAAGAAAAGGATTTTTTTAAAATGAAAGAAAACAAAAAAAGGAAAAAATAAAAAAATAAATGAACATTCTTTTTTATTTTTTAAAAAATAAAGATAAAAATATATATATATATATATATATAAACTTTATTATATATTATATGTAAAATGGAAAAAAAAATATGTTTATTTAGATTATTATATACATATATTTGTGTAAAAGAATATATTTTTATATTATAAAGATGGTTATATAAGTTTTTGTAAGAGATCCAAAAATGTTGAGATTTCAACATGTCTATTTTGAAATTATTTCATTAAATATGAAAATATTATATATATATATATATATATATATATATATATTGATATAATAATAATGCTGACAAATCATAACTTGAAAGACCACCATGGATGTGCGCTTAGATCTTTCAAGTTCAACTTCTTTCTCTGTTCTACATGTAATAATTTCTGTAAAAAAAGAAGAAATATACACACATATAAATAAATATATAAATAAATAAATAAATAAATAAATAAATAAATAAATATATATATATATATATATATATATATTAGGTTGTTTAAGATTTGTTTTTTTTTTTTTATATTATCATATATTCTATCAATAATATGAAACATTTATCCAACATATAATACTATATATATTGCTATCCATACCTTGATGATATCCTTTAACTCATTTGGCCAATTTTTTGTTAACTCAAAATTATCAAAATTCATATCGCATTTTACGAAATAGAAAAAATCTTCATCTTGTAATGGATCTGAACATTTCCATAAATTTCCGTTGGTCCAAATCCAAAAGAAGAATACACCCAGCATAAACTTATCAGCACTAGAAACATCAAAATAAAATTGTTTTCTTTTTTCTTGATCTGTAATATGTTTTAAATCTTTTAGAGGATTTTTTATTTTCATTGTATCATATTTCCAATATATTTTCCAACATTCTGGTGGCATATATGCCCCTTTTGCAATAGTAGGTTCACATGATTCAAATATATAGAGACGATTCATATCTTTAATGTGTCTTAAATTGTATGTATAGATAGGTGTACTTTTAGATAAATCACAGAAACGTAATTCATAATTATCAGAGATTAAAATATTTTCTGGTGTCAAATCTAAATGTGATAGACCTGCATCATGTAAACGTATTAATAATTTTAAACATTGATATAATATAAAACTTTTTTCATTATTACTGATTTTCATATTATATTTTTTTTGTCTACGATCTATAAAATCAAGTATGTCTTCATTAAAAAATTCAGAGACGATAACAATATTACCACCAACATTACATTTCAATCTTTCACTTAACATATCATTAAAAACATTCAAATTATTATACATAGATTTTTGTGAAAGTCCTTCATTAAAATATTTGTTATCTGGTTCATATAATATTTTATATAATTTGGGTGTGATACCTGGATGATACTCATTTAAAAAAGCTAAAGCAGTAGCTTCCATTACAAAATTTTCTCCATCTGTTACATATTCTCCATCATACTCATTCATCAAATTAAATTGTTTAACCCATATATATATAGGAATTTTTTTAATAAATAATTTAACTTCCTTTTTTACATTATTATCTTTTGGAACAACAAAAGCTCTATACATTTGTTGAACTCTATTGCTAGATTTAGAAAATCCAAGTGTTGGTATGCACGTAAATTTCCAATCTGAATATTTAACACCATTGAAATAAAAATTATGTGCACTATGTAACATTTTCGCTAATGACTTTTTAGCTATTTTCCAATTAAAGATACATTTAGGTTTCATTTGTTTATCCATATTATTATTATTGATATTATTCATATATATTATTGGTTTATTAATACAATCTTTATTATTATTATTGTTATTATTATTATTATTGTTATTATTATTATTGTTGTTGTTGTATTGATAATTATAATACTCATTACCTAATCCTTTCTTTGGAATATTCATTATTTCCATTTTGTGTACATAATTGTTATTCTTAATTTCATACATTCTATTTACATTATGTTCTTTACATGCATTATTTTTAAATTTGCTCCAAATGTTTTTTATCTTTTGTTTTGAAATAGATAACATAGGATTCTTATCATCCTTTAATAAATCATTTCTTTGACATGTAGGAAGTATATAAGAATTTCCTTGACCATAATGAGTTTCAGGATTATCACATTTAGATATAATAGTTGTATCTCGATTCATACTATTATTATCTTCATTATTATTTGTATAAATATGTGTATGTTCATCTGAATCCAATTTCTCATTTGAAACATATTTAGGTTGTTTCATATCTTTATTCTTCATTCGTTTCTTTTCTTTTTCTGAAACATAATACACAGGACTTTCTTTTATCTTTGAAATCAAATCATAGTCTCTGTTATTTAATAAATCATTATATGTATTGGATGGATTTTCATATTTGATATTTTTAATAATATCTTCTGGAAGGTTATTTCGGAAATATTCATCTAAAGATTTATCATAAGAATTATCATTATTATTATTTTTATCATTATTATTATTTTTATCATTATTATTATTTTTATCATTATTATTACTGTTCACATTTCCTGGAACAACATAACTATTGTAATTATTTCTGTTATTATTATTGCTGTTTCGATTACTATGAATATTGTTGCTATTTCGATTGCCGTGAATATTGTTACTATTTCGATTTCTGTAAATATTGTTACTATTTCGATTATAATGAATATTATTACTATTTCGATTACCACGAATATTATTATTATTCTTATTTATATTACTATTATTATTATTATTATTATTCCTATTAATATTATTCTTATGAACAGTGCTGTTTGTCCCTTCACCATCTCTCTTGGACATTGAGTCAATATAACTTGATTCTATCCTTTCACACAAGTTATTCGTAATGTCTTTTTCATCTTTTATATATCCATTATATTGATTATTTTGAAATTCTATATTATTTTGGTTTCTTAACATATCATTAATACCTTCTTCATTTAACTGGAAACCTTTTTGTGATATATTATACATATTATTGGGCATATCATTTTCACTTCCTCCTCTTAATATGTCATTATTTTCATTATAATTATTTTTCATCTTCATATCATTTATAATGCATTTCTTTTCAAAAAGATCACTTGTAATGTCAACATTATATTTACTACCATCTTTATCTATATATATTTGTTGAGAAAGGCTGTTGTAAAATGAATCTTTATTATTAACAACATCTCTAGAATTTATTATATAACCATTATCATCTATTTCATGATGGACCTTATTATGGTCATTGTATTTTTCTTCTTCCATAATAATATGCATATTTTTATTTTCTACAGTATTAAAAGGAAAATTGACATATGATCTATTCTTATTTTCACAACCTATAGTTGTATGTAATAAAGAATTATTATCCTTAACATTCACTTGTTCATAACTTCTGAAATTTTTATTCAAATCTTTAGGTAAATATGTATTATCTAATAAATTATCTTGCATAGGGTTATTTGGAATAAACTTGGGCACATCTTTAACTGATGTACATTCTGTGGTACTATCATTAACATTTTCTGTTTCGTTATAAATATCTTCATTACTTAAGATATTCTTATAATCTCCATTTTTTTCATAAAAATTATCATTTTTTTTTCTTTCTCCTTCAATGTTATTATTATCATCATTCAAATTATAATTATTATTTGAATCATTATCTTCCTCATCATTATCATCTTTATGGTATTCCTTTTTATTTCTATACATAATGTTTTCAATATAACTTTCATTTTCCACATTTTCATAATTTTCCAAACTTGAATTATTACCAATGATAACACAATTATCTTCTTCGACATTCATTTCATTAAAATTTATTCCTGAACAGTCTTTAGGATCCATAGAAATATTTCTATAAACATTTTTAATATCATCCTTATTTGTATCTTCTTTCATCATAGTATTATTAAAAATTTGATCATTCGTTTGTTTATATTTATCTGTATATTCTATACAATGCATATTATCATATATTTCTGTTGTGGATCTGTTCATTTCGGTATATTTATCTTTTGACATATTACAAATAAATTCTTTATCATTAATAAAATTTTTCGAACTATCATTATTTTTGGTATCCTCTATATATTTCATAAAAATATCTTCTTCATTCATAATTGTATTATTATTATTATTATTACTATTATTATTATCTATCATATTTTTATTCATAAACTTTTCGGATAAGTCTTTAGATTCTTTTGGACAATCATCAAATGATTCATTCTCATAATATGTTGTATTCACCATATTCCTATCATAAACACTATTCATATTATTATTATTATTATTATTTTCTTCATTATCTCTTTCTTCTAAACCATTATATTTTGATGAGTGTCTTTTTGTATTATTATTTTTTCTGTCAATATTCTTAATATTATTTCCCTCACACATATCAACATTACTTTTATCAACATTTTTTTTCGTATTGTATTTTTTGTTTTTATATAATGACACATTTTCAGAATCATTCATATTTTGTACATCTCCTCTTTCATTCCCTAATTCCTCATATTCTTCTTCTCCGTTATCTATATTTAAGGTATTCGAAGATTTCAATGATATGTGATCATCATCACACGTCATGGTTTTGGATTTGCAATACTCCACCTTTTCGCTAGTACTTATCATTTTATAATAAGTATGTAAAAGTTATATATATATATATATATATATATGATAATCTATATTCACAAAAAATATTATGTGTATGTAAAAATATATAAATATATATGATTTGTTTTTATCACATATACATTATAAATATATATATATATATATATATGTATGTATATGTATGTGCTATATATGCATGTATATTATATACATATAATATGCATATGTTTGTAAAATAGAGATTGTCATTATAAAACATATACACTATAAAAAATGTACCATTAAGAATGGGACAACTCATAAATAAATAATATTTTTAGTCATGTAGGCAAAATGGAAATATATACATATATTGGACATGTACAATATATATATATATATATATATATATATATAAATGTATATGTTATTTTTTTATTTTTGTTTATTTTATTTTATTTATTTTTTTTTGTGCCTATATTCGTATGTAAATTTTGCATTTAATCATAAATATAAATATATATTCTTCATATATTATTTAAAAAAAAAAAAAAAAAAAAAATGCTATACTTGACAAAATTTAAGGACAACACGTAAATATAAATATATATATATATATATATAATAATAATAAATAAAAAAAAAAAAAAAATACATATATATATATATATATATATATATATATATATATTAACACGATTAA
>LT969557.1:297969-340469 GCA_900097035.1 Plasmodium blacklocki (nom. inval.)
GGTATTTATGTAAAATAATAAAAAAAAAAAAAGACACTAAAAAAAAGAAAAAGAAAAGAAGAAATAAATATATATATATATATATATATATATATATATATATATATATTCACATATTTACATATATTTTTATGATGTGCAACAAATGAAGAATGATATGATAAGGATATGTAATGTTTTATTTTTTTATCTTTGAGTGAGAAAAAAATAAAAATAAAAATACAAATAAAAATTATTAAAAGCGTAAAATATAAACCATAAAAAAAAAAAAAAAAATACATATATGTATATATATATATATATATATATATATATATATATATTACACGTAAAAAAATAAAATACATATGAATGCTAAAATAATAAATCATGAAAAAATAAATTGTCTTCATTCATTTCTTCTTTCTTTTTTATGGAAATTTTTTCGAGCTTTTTCTTAACCTGACAAAATGGAAAAGTATAAAATAAGAAAAAAAAATTAGCCAAACGTATATAAATATAAATATATATATATATATATAATTATTTTTCTTCGCTTTATTATTACATAGTATAATTTTTCTCGTTTAGAATGAGAACGGTCCTCCGAATTATACGACGAAGATAAATCCGATCCACTGGTTAAGTCCGATTTTTTCTTTTTTTTTTTTTTTTTCTTGTTTTTCTTTTTTTTTTCTTTTTTCTTCAAATATTTATTAATTTTCCTATAGTGTAATTTATACGCACAATCCATACACGCTCGTACCTTTACATTTGTCTACAAATAAATAAATAAATAAATATATATATATATATATATATATATACATATTGAATGCACACAAATTTACAAATATACATTAATATAAATGTTCCCATTTTAATATGCAAAATATTACTTCTTTTTTTATTCCTTGTTCCATATACTGAAATAAAAACTCGTAGGTGTTCAAATCTGTATTGTTGCATTTTTTAGATGAACAAATTACATGTCCTTTTCCTTTTATTATTTCTTCTTCTGTTCTCCATCTTAACCCTATCTGAATTAAAAAAAAAAAAAAAAAAAAAAAAAAAAAAATTATATCTTATACATATACAATTAGATATTCCACATTTATATAACACAAAATTGTACGAACAAAAAACACTATATTTACCTTGGTCTCTTTATATTTGGACAAGTCACATATCACATATTTATTACATATGCTCTTGTAGTAATTTTGAAGAAGAGAATTCTTTTCATTGGCCTATAAAATAAATAAATAAATATATATATATATATATATATATATATCATACATATGTCATTTTATTTTTTCTTTTGTTATTTAATTATCATACCACATCGTGTATGAAATTATATTTTTTCCTTAAAATATCATAATCACTTAAATATTTCTCATTTTTATTTTCCTTTTTTTTCTCTTCTTCTAATGAACGGAGAGACATCATAAGTTTATGCCTCTCAAAAGGGTTCAGTTCATCAAACACCTTTCTAAAAATAAAATATATATATATATATATATATATATATATATATATATACCTCTTTAAAACTATTAGTTTTATATCTGTGCACATTTATTTTTAAATATAACATTCTATATATCGATTATATATAAATATTCATATTTTTACTTCGGAATCTTATAGCCACTTAAATCAACATAACTCATTTTTGTTTATTAACTTATATTATTTTATTAAGACATATATATTCTTAACAATTAGTATACAGATAACCCATTAAAAAACAATAATAATAATAATAATAATAATAATAATATATATATATATATACAATAATTTTATATATTATACTAATTTTTTTTTTTTTTCAGAAAAATTAAAAAATCTTAAAATAAAAAATAATATTTAATATCATTTTAATTTTTTTTTTTTTTTTTTAATTAAAATAATATAATAAAATCTACAATAGAGAAATATATAACTTTATATTCCGCCTTCATAAATTCAAAGTTATATTATATATATAATATATATAACAATTTTTTTTGTCGCTAACATTGAAAAAATATCATATATTTTATTTTTTTTTAAATAAATAAAAAAAATTAAAAAAAAATCAAACCAATGCAGTTATATATCAAATTAAATAATAAATTTAAAAATACATAAAAAAAAAAAAAAAAAAAAAAAAAAAAAACTAATATATTAATACATATATATATATATATATATTATATATGTCATATATATGCAGTATTACTTGATAAAAAAAAATATAAGTTTTAATACTTCATTCTTTTTATGGACTCATAGAAATCCTCAACATCCAATTCGTTTTCATTTCCTAAAAAATAATAACATAAAACATACGATGAAGTGATGACAAATTTTTTTTTTTTTTTTTTTTTTTTTTTTCCTATGAAAAAGATACCTTTGAGGGCATTTCTTAAACGATACGTCAAAGCATAGGTACAAAGGTTGTATATATATAAAGGAGATAATTTATATTGAACTTTTATAATATGTTCATCAACAAAGTGTTTAAATTTTTGTGAATATAAAAAATCGATAGATTCTATATTATTACTTTTTAAACATTTATAAAATAATTTATAAATATCTTGTTCTTTCCAATATTGGAAATGTGTAGCTTGATAAATATATTTGAAACGATAATGTGTTAACAAATTATCATCAATATTATTTATATCATTTGTAGTTGCTATAATTAAAAGTAAACAAGGATTTCTTTTCCATTTCTTTTCATAATGAATTTTATCTATATTTTCATAAAAACATAATTTCAATCTTGTAGTGAAATTTTCAACAATTGTACAATCTTCTTTATAACATATAGTTTCTATACCATCAAATAAAAGGATACATGGTTGTAATTTGTTTATACAGTATTCAAAGATCTCGTTTAGAAATTTTTCTGATTCTCCCATAACTTTATTAAATATGTTTGAACAATTAATAATAACAGAATTACAATTACATTCTTCAACAATTTTTTTAGCAATAAAACTTTTCCCGGATCCACTCTTACCATGTAGTAATATGCCCACAGTATCAAGTTCATTCAAATTGGAGATATTTTCCCACATTGGACTAGATGCTTGCATTTCATTATTGTAGTGACTTTTATTATTCTCATGTGTATTATTAATTCCATTTGCCTTTATATAATTATTAACATTATCATTTTCAATATCACACATATGTATTTTTTTAAATCCTATATTTTTACTTTCTTGCATATTAAATTTACTCACGATTTGGTTCTTCAACTGACTTATCAATTCTTCCTCTCCGATAACCTCGTTAAATCCATAATTTTCAAATATACCATTTTTTGAAAACATCTCATATTTTTTCTTTTTATACATTTCAATCTCATGCATATGTATATATATATGAGAATCCTGTTGAAGATTTAAACTTTTAGAAAAAAATTGATTTTTCCCTTTACGTGCTTTTTGAAAAATATCTTTTATTATAATACAACTATTCTTTGTGATAATTTCTTGTGATGTATCTTTTTTTTTTTTTCTTTTTAAATGATCTATGATTCTTTCTCTATATTCATCTTCGAATAATTTTATTATATTGTCTATATGAAAATTATTTGTTATTTTAGCTAGTTCTTTAATTTCATTTTTACAATAGTACAATTTATATTTTTTAAATAAATGGATTAATAGTTGGTATCTATTAATATTATTAAGAAAATTTGGAAACACAAAAACAAAATAATTATTGATATATTTATTAAATAAAGAAGTGATATTATCACTTGAATTGTTATATATATTTATATTATTTATTACATTATTATTATTATTATTGTTCTGAGATATGGATGATGAAGAAGATATTATAAACATATGAGCATTTAAATTCATATTTTTCCATATAAATATATATTTTAAAAGTAAAAATATTATACAATTCTTTTTATGTATAGGAAAGTTATTTATATATTCTAAATTTTTTATTAATAGAAAGGATATTCCTCCATTAAATAAGTCAAGTCCTAAGTTCATATTCATTTTTTTATTCATATAAAAATTTTCATCGTCATCATTCTTTCTTTTAAGATTTACATTTACTTTTTTTTTTAATTTTTTCATAATTTGTTCCCTTTGTGACTTGTTAAATATTCCTTTTAACCATTTATACATTTTCCTTTTCCATACAAATTGCTTAATTATTGCTTGACGAGTAAAATGTATCAAAATATATTCAAGATTAAAATTTAAAGGGTCATAAGATGTTATCATATTTATATCTGTAATAAGTTTTTCTTTTAATACCAGTTCATAATAATAAGGATACAAAACTTTTTGAACATATAATTTTTTTTCATAGTTATGATTATAGTTTTTATCATCTGAAAATTTTTTTTTTTTAAATTGATTTGTTTTGAAATTTATAAGTTCATAACTACTATCACTTTGAAACTTATCCTCAATAGACATAATATTATCATGCTTCATATTTATAATATCTACATTTTTATAATTTTCATTTTGTACATAATAATATTTTATATTATTATCATTAGTAGATACACTATTATTATTATTTTTTTCTTCACACAGACGTATCTTATTTTTCAACTTGTCATTATATATTTGTAGGTTTATTAATTTAGAATATTTCTCTTTGTTTTTTATATCATCAAAAGTATCCAACATTTTAAACAAAGAAATTTTTTTTTTTTTTTTTTTTAATTTTTTTTTTATATTATATTCTTTATTTGTATTTAAGTACATAGGATCCATTAAATATCTATAATCACAAACAATTGTATAGTCTTCATAATTCCTTATGTCTATCATAAATATATGATCATTTTTATAAAGAAAGGGGAAAGTAGAAAATATATCATTTAAAAAAACTCTTTTCATATTACCTATTTTTCCAGTAAGGAAATATAAATTCGTATTAAAATGATTCATTATATTTTTTTTCAAAAATATATTCCATAATTCTACATCAAATATTATAAAATTTTTTATTATTAAACATTTGATTAATTTTTTGGCTAGCTTTTTATGTACCTTTCCATTTTTTTTTATAAAATTTTTTAACCATATTCTGGAAATTTTTTCGTAACATTTTTTTCTAAAACACATATCAAAGGGATGACTATAAGCCACTTCAAAGTTATTCTTCATTTTTATCATATTCATATTCTTCATTTTTATCATATTCATATTCTTCATTTTTATCATATTCATATTCTTCATTTTTATCATATTCATATTCTTCATTTTTATCATATTCATATTCTTCATATTCATCTTATTCTTATTATTATCATCATCAGTGAAAACTTTTTTTTTGTTTGGTAATACCACAACACTCTTTTTTTTTTTTTTTTTATGATCATTCAATTTTTGTTCTCTTATCATATCCTCATGTTTATATATTATATTCTCGTAACGGTTCTTCATTTTAAAAATTTTGTCTACAAATAATTGTGGCTTGTACTTACCTTTATTTATATTTATACAATGAAGAGCATTCCTTATATTCTTTTCTTCTTTTAAAAATTTCGTATTATTAATAAAACTGCATTCCTCATTTTGTTTAATAGAACATAATGAAGATATATTCTTTTTATATTTTTTTCCATATTTATCTACATATTTTTCTTTTTTTAAATTATTGAAACTATTCTTTATAATATAATCTATACATTCCTTATATGATAAATTTTTTATCCATTCGTAATTATACATACATTTCCTGTTAACTAATCTCTCATATTCGTTCTCATATTTTTCTTTTTTTATTTCTCTTTTTTTTACTTTAAGATAAGAAAAGGATTTATTCGAATGGTCATAAACACAAAAATTTTCAATAACTTTATCCTTTTCTTTTGTACTCATTTTTTTTTTTTTTTCCTTTTAATTATATGTATTATATATATATATATATATATATATATATATAATTACATTATTCAAAAATATAAAAAATAAATACATATCATATTGTACATGTTGTGACATATAAAGAGTTTCTATAATATTTATATATATATTTATAAAAATATAAAACCTTTATTTATTATGTAAGTGTACTTTTGAATATAATATCATATATATATTTATATATATATTATTAGATAGTGGGAAAAAATATATATATATATATGTATATATAAATATATTATAATATATACATATATATAATATTTATTTATATTAATATATAATTTTTTTTTTTTTTTTTTTTTTTTTTTTTCACCTTAAGAGTCAAACGTACAAATATTATAAAATGACAAAAGCGTGAGGGTTTAAAAAAAAAAAAAAAAAATTGTACATAATAAAAATATGGGGAAAAAAGAAAACACTTTTTTTTTTTTTTTTGTTAAAAAACCGTTCAACTTTATGAGGTTAATATATATTTTATATATATATATTTATATATATATATATATTTATATATATATATATATATTAATTTTTATTAATTTATACATATAATATGATATATAATGAGGAAGGAAAAGAGAAAGGTTTACAAAAGAAAAAAAAAGAAATCAAGAAAAGGAATACATGTATATTTTTAAGAGATAAAATAAAAGATCTTGAAATACAGTGTGGAAAATTAAATGATTATTTAAAAAAAAAGGAAGAAAAAAAGAAAATATTTCAATTATCTACAGTTATATTAAAACAATATCATTCGTATAAAAATAATAAATTGTATAATAATATATCTTTATGTTTACCAATATTTAATCATATCTTTCTTACGAGTTGTGGAATCATTTTTACAAATAATGATTTTTATATCAATGATGAAAAAAAAAAAATAAACAATCATCACTTGTATTGTAAAAATGGGAAATATAGTTTCTCTGATCATTGTATATATGATGAGGATATATGTAAAAATATATCGTCGTTATATTATTATATGAAAGGGAACAATAAATCCAAACTGATAAAAGAAAAAAATATTTTATATGAGGAAAAAGAAAATATTTTATCTACAACTCTAGAGGACCAATCAAAAAAAAACAGAAGTTGCTACGTTTATAATATACAAAATAATAATATTAATAATAATATGTCTATTGAAAGTATGACCAGTGAAAATAATAAAAAAAAGTTGAAAGAAAACAATATTATATATTTATCATCATTAGAAGGAAAAAAAAAATATATATATGAAAAATATAAAAACGATCAAAACACAAGTACTCTATATACATATAATAATAATAATAATAATAATAAAACTTTAGTAAAAAAAAAAAAAAAATTTACAACTATTTATAATGAAAATAACAAAAGTATATCTAGTACAATTTTAAATACCTCCTTTAATAATACTAAAAATAAAAAAAAAATAGATTATCTTAATCATAAATTCAATGATAAAAAATATACGACTGATGAAAATTTAATTATTTCATCCAGTCATACTGTAGATACTATAAGTGAATTAGTTAATATGAATTATTTATTATCAGATAACAATATTTCAACATATAATGATATACATGTACAACAAAATGTATGTAAAAAGTCCAATAAAAAAAAAAAATATAACCATAATAATATAATAAAGAATACTACAAAAGATGAAATATCATCAAATTCATCAATATTGTTAGGTAGTACAACTAACGCTCATAATTATTATAATGATATATATGATGAAAAATATATACAAAAAAAAAATAATATAAATAAAATAAATATGCAATATATTGAACCATATAATGTTCAATATATTAAGGAAAAACAGAAAAAGAAAAAAAAAAAAAAGAAAAAGAAAAATAATGAAAGTTATATTGATTCATATATAGATCTTATAAAAAATGTTAAAGTTTTTTCATTCTTTGAAAATAAAGAACAAATAATACAAAATAATGCATTTGCCAATTTTTTCAATAATATAAAAAATTTCTTTTTTTTTTCTTCTAATGAAAAAAATGAACAAAAGCAAAATAGCACGTCAAACCATATTAATCCTTATGAACAAAAAAAATATATAAATAATAAAAGACAATATAATATTTTAAAATATCAATGTGTAATAAAATCTAAAGGTATAAAAATTTTTTTATGTGTTTGTCCTAACTGTTCTAAACATTTTTATTTATTAATAAAAAAAGGATCACAAAAAAAAATGATCTCTAAAGTATTACATCCTTCTCATTTTGCTACCCTAGTCAAGAATTTAAAAAAACAAAAAATTCATCTTTTAAAAAATGAAAATGAACAAATGAGTGATGACAACCCCAGTATTAAAAATATCCCTTATTTAGATATTACAACAATTGAATTCTTTAACGATAGTCTTTATTATGATGAAACTGTTCAAGACTTTTGTCAATGTTATTTAAAAATAAATGAAACTTCAAATAATTTTTATGATAATATGGATATATTACTTTACATATAACAAAGACAATTTTGTTATATATAAGATATCCTTTTTTTTTTTTTTATTTTTTATTTTTATTTTTATTTTATTTTTATTTTTTTTTTCGATACTGATAAAAGTTATAAATACATACATATATATGTATATATAATATATATTTTTTTCTTTATTTTTATTTTTTTAGTTTTTTTTTTTTTTATGAGTTTGTACGTATATTTGTATACCCATACGTATAATAAACAGTGATAACATGTATATTATTTGTATATTTGAACATACATATAGCAAAATAAGTATGTCAAATATTTACTCTGACATATATATATTTATTTTATTATATATATATATTATATATATATATATATATTATATATATATATATATATATATATATTTTTTTTTTTTTTTTTTTTTTTTTTTTACATTAAGTATATAATTCACTTTTATTTTTTGCGTTTTTTTTTTTTTTTTTTTTTTTTTTTTTTTTTTTTTTTTTCTTTTTTCTATTTTCTTTTTTTAAATCTTTTATATAATTTTTTTTTTTAAAACCATTTATTATTAAAAATGTTATTCTGTTTTATTTTTTAAAGAATAATATTATCTTGTTAATTAAACTTAGATATATGTTCTATGGGAAATAAAAATGTGAAGGACAAAAATATATATTTATATATTTATTCATTTTTATATATTTATTTTTTAAATATACCATGTTTCTAAATGAAAAAAAATAAAATTAGTCTTTTCTTCATATCTTCCTTAGTTTGGTAAAACCATAAGATTTTTCGATTCCTCGAGATGAATTATATTATATGCACACATTAATAAATAAATATACACATATGAATATAAATATATATATATATATATATATATATATATAACACGTTAGATATGTTCTATATATTTTATTATTTTTTGATATATGAATTCTACAAATTTTATATTCCTTTTAAAAAATAATAATATATAAATATATAAATATATTAATATATATATAATTTCATTTATTTTTATTGTTTTTAGTGCTTTTGTTACTCTTACATTTTATAAGAGATATAGATATGGATTTTATCGAAATTATGTTGAGCAGAAACTTTCGTTATACTCAGAAGTAAAAACACAACATAAATATATAAAGTATATTTTTACTTTTTCTTTTTTTTTATAATATATATGAATATATACACATATAAAATATAATATATCATATAATATCATATATGTTTGCATCATTTTGTAGGAATCCTTTTATTTCTCCTTTTATAATGATATAGTAAAATCGAACACATTTTGGGAAGGCATAAATTACTTACTGTAATTCATAAATATATAAGACCATATACGAAATGTATATATATATATATATATATATATATATATAGATATAGATATATAGATAATATATTTTTATTTTTATTTTTATTTTTAAATTTTAGTAAAGACAACAGAAGTGAATACCCCGATACTATAAATGCAATAAAACGCTTTAATATTTACCCAGGTATAATAAAAATAAAAACTATACAAATATATATATATATGTATACATATATATTAATGTTTATTTTGTGAAATGTTTATAGAAATTATCCTTGGGGCCTTATGGAAAGGGCTAAATTTAGAGTCATATATTTTGACGCCTTATAATTTTTATGTATATGCAGGTATATATAAAAATATTAATTCTTTTTTATTATCAACATAATTATAAAATATATATATATATATATATATATATATTTATTTATTTATTTTTTTTTTCTCATAGTTATTTTTCTGCAAGCTGCTAGTGTCAGCGTCCTATTTTTCTTTTCAGTATATATAGGTTTAGATAAGATAAAAAAAAATAAACATATTTAATATATTTTTATTTTCAAAAAATATGTCTTAGAACTTGCATATTTTTTTTTTTTTTTTTTTTTATATATATTTTAGGAAAATCTTATTTTCCTGGAGTTATATTTTTAATGTTGTTTTTCTCATGTTTTCGTGAAAAGTTTATAATGAGATTATCAGGTAAAAATATATATACATATATATATATATATATATACATATATGTGGTGTATATTTTTTACAATTTTAGCTTTTCCTTTGAGAGAAAACTTTGCATCTGTATTTATGTGGTGCAATATAGTACTTATATATATAATTCTTAAGGACAAGGAAGTAGAAAATACATATATTCATATATATATATATATATATATATATATATACATTTATATATACATGTATTTGTTGTGAATTATTTTATATTTGCACATATTATATTATATTGTTATTTTTCCGAATTTTTCATTTTTAGATTCCCATATTAAAATACATAGGGTTATTTTTTTCTTCCTTGTTTTGCTTTCTCTTTTGGCAATTTTCTGTGTTTATATCAGTCACACATATCGTTTCTTTATTTGTTGTAGATTTATTAGGATATAACATAACAAATAAATTAAATAATATTCTTTTTATATTTTGTTTTTCTTACTTATTATCAATAATTATAACCTTCTTCCCAAGGTATTTATTATTCACTTATTTTCCATATGTTCTTATAGCTATATTAACTACCAACATAATTTTCCACTATTTCTCAAAAAAAAAGAATGATGATATAAATAAAAATAAGAATAATAAAATATGTAATATGAATAAAAATAAGAATCAACATTCTAAGACTTGCACATTTGTTACAACTAACAAAGAGGAAAATCATCAAATTATTAATAATAATAAGAATAATTTAAAAAATAATAATAATAAGGATGCTTGTAATAATTATAATTATTATAATCAATATGAAGAAGGAAAAAAAGAAAAAAGAAATGATGAACCTACAAATGAATATAATAAAAAAATTAACTTATATATATTATTTAAAAATCTTTATATAATTAAAAACTGGATATTTATTTTAAAAAAAGGATTAACATCAATTTTTTTATTTTTAATTTTACGTTTGATAATCTTTTCAAAAGATAAAGATGATTCACATGTTATATCTTTATTAAAAGTAAGATTAAAATTAGCTAATCATAATTTTGATACTATGTTATATAGTTCAGGTTCTGAATTTAATCCTATTTCTAAATATATGTTTTATATGTTAAAAGAATCAGCAGTATATGAATATTTTATTATATTTAATATTCTTTTCTTTATATATATACTAAATTATTGTAAACAACTCTTAAAAGGAAAACAAAAACAACAGTATGATATATTCAAATCTTCATTCGTTTTTTTGATAAATCAACTATTATTTTTTATATCATTAATGTTAATTATATCTAGATTGCGTGTTTTAGCTTTACCCCTTATATGTCTCTTTTCTAGTTTAATTGGTTCTCCTCATTTTTTGGATAACCTTTATTTCTTGACATTGGAAAATTTTCTTCAATCAAAGTAAGTCAACACACGGACACGTATAAAAAATATAAATGAACACACATATATATATATATATATATATATATATATATATATGTGCTTATATGTATGTATACATGGTACTATTACAACAATACTATAATGATACCATAATGATACTATAATAATACTATTATATCATTATATTTATTAATTTATTAATTTATTTATTTATTTATTTTCTTTAGAAGAGTGAATAAAGGACATCTGCACAAAATAATAATTTTTTCCATATGCCTAGTACAGTGCGCTTATCCATTTAAAAAATATTTCCCACAATACGAATACATGAATATGATTAACAACGAACCCATAAATTTACAAAAAAATTTAGATTTAATTATATGGCTAAAAAAGAATATAAAAGAAGGGGAAGCTTTAATTGCTGATATACCCACATCGAGTTTTTTAAGATGTACTACAAATTATAAAT
This sequence comes from Plasmodium blacklocki (nom. inval.), assembly GCA_900097035.1. Classification (NCBI taxonomy): domain Eukaryota; phylum Apicomplexa; class Aconoidasida; order Haemosporida; family Plasmodiidae; genus Plasmodium; species Plasmodium blacklocki (nom. inval.). The sequence goes on from LT969557.1 coordinate 310,199, forward strand.
TTGTATTGCATCCACAATATGAAGATAGTAATTTAAGAAAGAGGGTTCAAGATTATTATATGTTTTCAGCATGTCTTCCTTTTAGTGATGGGAAAAAATATATTTTTGATAAATATAAAAGTAGATATTTTATAAGTAATATATATAGGTGTTCATCATCAGGTTCGAAAATAAATGTTTTTACAATATCTGATAAAATTGATTCTAATTATGCTAGATGTGAAAAAAAAAAAAAAACAATGAGATTTTGTAATCGAGTTTTATATGATGATAAAAATTATAAAACTTTATTTAGAAATGGAAAATTTAGTGTTATATACTTCACTCCAGAAATTATACCAGATAATACACCTTATAAAATTTTTAATCAAAAAAAGTATTCAAATATAATATATTATGAACCATGGATAAAAAGATGCATGTTAACAGATGATAAATGTGCTCTACATATTACAGAAGTAGCAAGAACATATTTAGATATGTTAAAATATAATTTAATCGCAATTACTTTATATAATTATGTTGAGAATAATTTGTTGGATAATAATGTAGAAGTAATATTCCATATTGCTGAATATTATGATTATGATAAAAAAAATCATAAAAAAGCAAATGAATTATATAGAAAAGCAATAAATCTTATAATAAAAGAAGAAAATGATTTAGGTACATATATTCTTGGACAAACGCCATATGTATCTATACCTAGAAAAATACAAATCTTATCATCTTTCTTATATTTCATAGTAGATATGTCTTTATATAAAGATAGGCAAGAAATACTTTTAATATATAAAAATATGAATGAATTAATAAATGCAGCTCTTTTTGCATTAGATAATGGATTCTATTATGAAATTATTAAATCTACTCAACCTAATCAAAAAGATCAAATAATTAAAAGATCGTTTTATAAAAAAGAATTACATACTATTTTAAATACATTGTGTCAAAATACCATATATGTAAATCAAATTCAACATGAACATTTTCAGTACATTCATATATATAATAATTTATGGACCTTAATTAAAAGATTATCACATATGGAAGATTGTGTTATTCAAAATCTTGCTATATATGAAAATAGAAAAATACGTTTGTTAGATTATTTATTATTTTTTTATATAAACAATTAAAAAAAACCAAAAAAAAAAAAAAAAAAAAATATATATATATATATATATTATATATATAATATAATATATATATATTATATTCATTTGCTTTTATTTTTATTTGTTTATTTTATTTGATTCTTTTATTATTATTTTTTTTTTGTAATACAAAAAAGATCTGTTTCATTATTCCTTTTTCATTTAAACAAAAATATGAGGAAAAATATCCCAATTACGATAACACCCACTACAATCCATACACCTAAAAAAAAAAAAAAAAATTTTCTTATTTTGTAATAATAATAAAATAAATACATATACATATATATATATATATATATATATATATATATATATATGTGCATGTGTGTGTATTTTTTTTTTTTTTTTTCTTCCCACCTGTCCATTTTAAACCATACATAATCGAAGCTGTTGCAGCACCAAATTTTTCATTTATCATCACCCAATCAACATACGTTCTATTTTCAGTAACTGGAGGTAAATAAGGATCTTTATTAGGTTCATCCCTTCCATTACCAACTGGATCAAGTTCAGCCTCAGATTTTATTAGAATCGATCCTTCTATTTCTACATTTCCTCTTACTTTATTTTTGTGAGCTGGGTGTTTACACGATAGCCAAAATCTAAAAATAAAAAAAAAAAAAAAAAAAAAATATATATATATATAAATATATACATAAATATATAAATACATATATACATATATACATATCTATATATTTACATATACGCTTAAACATGCTTGTTCCCCCTTTTATACCTGGGTATGGAGTAATAACCCTTCTTCTTACGTGCCCTATAAAAATGAGCAGACAAATCTAACGTTGCCTCTCCAATAGGTTCATTAGATGATAGTAGAGCATAATTATGAATTTGAATTTTAATATTTGTTGCATTAGTTGGTATTTTAATATTATAAACAAATCTCCAATTAAATATTCCTTTTCCATCTTTACTATTATAATGTGTATCTGTATCTCTTATATCTTCATGATCTTCATCAGTATAAATGCACCTAACAAATAAACTTATAGTTGAATTATCATCCATAGCAGCATTATTTACTTTCCATATTACAATTCTTAATTGATAATCATCAGGTTCATTGGAACATAAAACTTTTATAGGATTCAGTTGAGCAAATTCTTCATTAAATATTTCAAACCAACATCTTAAGGATCCATGAGATATTGTACTGTTTTCTAATTTTAAAGATCTTAATTCTATTGGCATAATATCATCTATCATTAATTGCCTAATTTTTTGATTAAAATATCTATCTTCCATATCTATATATGTATATCCTATAATTTCATCTGATAAAGAACCTTGATTCATTATACATACTTGTACAATAGCTTCATCAGGAAATGAACATAATAATTGATAACATCTATTAAATTCTGGTTTATATCCTTGCTTCTTTGTATGACCTGTATCTTTTATATTATGTGATAATCCTCCTGGAATATTTGTCATTTCATTACTATTCTTTATCCATATATATGTTGTTATATCTGTTGCACCTGATGGTGGATTCAAACCTCTTGCTTGTATAATATATGCACGTACTACTAAATTTCGTGTTAATCTATATTCTCTTACTAAATCATCACATTTCTTTATCATTTCTTTTTTTAAATACATTGTCTTTTCATCATACACATTACATATATATTTCAAATATCCAACTGCTTCAGGAACTCCTGAATCAGTACATCTAAAAATTGTTGCTCTTAAATATGGTAAATCATCTGTATTCATATCTACCTCATATTCATATAACATTTCATCTCTTTGTATTTCTTCTTGTTCATCATCATCTGCTAATGATAATTGAAAATTTAACATATCTTCATTAAATCCATATATTGTTGTAGGTTGCTTTACATCTATAATCGTATTTTTCTCTTCTTTATCATCATGTTTTATACCTTTAAAAAAATTTATATCTTTTAATCTTTTTCTTTTATCACTTGAAATACTATCACATAAGGTTTCTTCTTCGTCATTATTATATATATATGTATTCTCTTTTTTTGTTAAATCATTTATTTTAAAACATACATGTTCTAATGTCTCTTCTATACGTACATTAGAAAAATCCGGATCATTATATGGAACGTATTCATTATTTATATATTTCTTTATATTCTTTTTTCTTTTTTTCTTTTTTATATCTGTTACATTATTGTATTTGTTATTATTTTGTGTTCTATCATTGTGTGTTGTATATATATTTTTTTTTGTTCTTCTTTTTCTTTTTTCAGCCTCTCTTCTATTATTAATGTGTTCTTTTTTATGGTTAGAAGTATGATCATGAGGTTCATTATTATTATTATTATCTTCCCACACATGGTAGTCGCCACTTTTATCATAATCATCATAACTGTTGTCCTTATTATCATCATAACTATTATCCTTATTATCATCATAACTATTATCCTTATTATCATCATAACTATTATCCTTATTATCATCATAACTATTATCCTTATTATCATCATAATTATTGTCCTTATCATCATCATAATCACTATTGTCCTTATCATCATCATAACTATTATCCTTATCATCATCATAACTATTATCCTTGTCATCATCATCACTGTTATCATCCCCCCTAATGGTCACATTTTCTTCCAAAGTATTCATGGGTATATCATTGAATATACCATTTTCCTCTCCAACTTCTTGCGTTTCAAAATTATCATTAGACAATTTCCTTGACATGATTGAACTTTTTTTATATATCAATGCACTATTGTAAGATTTTCTAGCCATCTCTGCATCTTCTATTAAAACTTCTTCTAATAAATGCAACTTAAATAATTCTACGCATTCATTTTTTTCATAATTATCTAGCCATGGAAGTAATGGATTTAGAGTTATATATGCAGTCCCTATTAAAAGATTATTATTTGTTGCATTTACAGGATACGTGTTACTAGTTGTAGTTCCTGTGAATCCACTATTCAATACCCTATCTTCTATTCTAACCTCGAGAAAACTATGATGTTGCATTCTTTTAGGTAACATAACATCTAAAGAAAAATATTTTAAGAAGTTCCAGTTACCCTCTTTTCCTGATATAACTTTATTAGTAGTTTCATGCCACAAAAATTGAGATGTATCATCAACATCTCTACCAAAACAAACAGTTACAGAAGGATCCTTTAAAGGTTTAAACATTCGTATGCCTATTAAAAATAAAGAGACATGGCCAGGTAATGTAGAAGGTCTTATATCATCATAAAAGGGATATGTATCATCTAGAACTTTTTCTACAGGTACTAATTCAAAAGCAACAAGAAGTTTAGCTTTACATTTTTTATATTGTGATGATTTTAAGTGTATCCATATAGGTGATTTTTTCCATTCAATTGGTACTTTCATAATAGGAAATGTACATGATCCCAATAAAATATCATCATTATATAAAAAAGATTTATTTACAGATAATGCTTCTATAGATATGTCAGGAGCTAAATTTAAATTAGTAGGTAATATAACTTGAGCTTCATATGCTTCATAATAATTTGGATTTAAGGTATGTAAAATTGTACTTGTTTTAATAACTTGTCCAGCTAGTTCAATTCTAATATAAGGATCTGGAAAAGCATTATATCCTTTTGCTGGAAAATGTAATCCTTCATATATTAAAGCACGAAAAAAATATCTTGATAATTTATATTCTAATCTTTTAGGTCTTTTTTTATAAGAATGATAAGGTATTAAATTAGCAAAAAAGGATATATTATATTCATGTGCATTTGTTTCAATATTCTTCATAGAAAACCATTTAGGTTTGTTTTCATTTAATAAAAGATATTTATATGGAATACGTACATAACTGGTTAATGTATAATTATTTAAGAAATCTGAATCTTGTATTATATCTTCTGATATATTATTTATAGAACTCATTTTATGTAATCCTTGTATTTTATTTCTATCTCCAGATTCATATTCATTCTTTAAGACACTGTTATATATACTCCTTCTATTACTAATCCAATTTGTAACAGCTAAATTGGATTTTATATATATATATAAAAATATATCATATATTTGTTCATTATTATTTTGTGGTAAAAATATACGGAATTCATCTATTCTACCTACGTTTTCGTTTAAAACATAAGAACCAACTTCATTTGGCAAAAGAGGAACGGTTTTTAGTTTATGTGGTCCAAGAGCACAAACACAGACGATGCTATCTCCACTGGCATCATAATTATTATTGTATCGACTTCGTCTTTTTTCATTTGCACTATTATAAATATTATTATTATTGTTACTATTGTTACTATTGTTAATATTGATAGTATCATTATTATTAGTGTATCCACCATCGTAATCATCATAATCTCCCATTTTATTATTTCGAACTGATAAAATTTCATATATGTCTGCACAAAAAATGTATTCTTTGTTAGGTGCATCTACCTCTACTTTAGCTGATTTTATACAAATAGGACCTGGAGAATGAGTTTTGGTCGCATTCGCACTTAGAAAAATACGACCACCATATAAATAGAACTCTTTCAATGTATCATCACTAAACATATTTTGTACTTTAGTTACACCTAATATATCATTAATATTAATACCTTGTGTAGCATTTTTAAATATTTTTTCAGCTGCTCCTGAAAAAAGATAATTACCTAAAGGGTTTATAGCAGTTGTAGAATTATTATTATTAGTAGTAGTGTTATTTAAGTTTATTTGAATTGATCCGTTTTGCATATATTCACTATATCTAGGTACGATTTGATTTTGTGGATTATAATATATATTAAACCATCTAGGTGCTAATTCTCTTTTTAATATTTCAAAAAAATCTAGGAGAATACTATATATAACAATACCATTATGTTCTCCATTTATTAATTCTACAAGAATATTTTTATCATAACAAGGAGTACAAGTAGGAATGTGAATACTTAAATTCCATACCGGATTAGGGTCATTCCTTATAACTTTTGTACATTCCTCAAAACCATTATGTGAAACTTTTACATATGGTTCAAGTATATTAGAAAACAGTGTACTGTTACCTATTAATTCTATATCTTGACCTCTAAATATATTTAAACATAAATCATAATGTGTAATATGTATATCCAAACCTTTATTATTGAATACATCCTCATTAATATCAGTTTTAACACTATCATTTACAATGGGGATAGAATCTCCTGGACCATATACACCAACAGATATTAATAAAAAACCAACATCATCTAATGGTAAATCTGGATTTCTTAATTTTACCCATATCCTATATAACCAATGTTGAACTTTGGAATATACAAAATTTAAACCAAAGGAACATTTTCCTATTAATGCACTTTGAATAGTATATTTATGTAAAACACATACATCTACACTTGTCCTTTCAAATTTATAATCTGTTAAATCTTGTGAAAAATTAAATGATGTATTATACACAACATTTACTGCTTGATTCTTTTTTGCTGTACTTTTCTTCTCATTATTTACTGTCACTTCAATATAAGGATTTGGTATAATTTCTTTCTCATTCGCACTCTCACGAAAACTTAAGTCTTTTACTTCATGTATATCAACCTTAATATTGTATTGGGTTTTTTTCGCTATGCTCGACATTGCAAAAAAAAAGAAAAAAGCAAATCAGTCAATGAACATATCATTTAATTGATCAGTCAATGAACATATCAATTAATTGATCAGTCAATGAACATATCAATTAACTGATCTGTCAATGAACATATCAATTAACTGATCTGTCAATGAACATATCAATTAACTGATCTGTCAACCAAACAATCAAACAAACAAACAAATAAACACACGGGGGTGTCAGGGTATATTGAATCCTAAAAATAAAGTTTTATATGATATCATACGTTATATAATTGAGTATCACATAAAATATGAAATGTTAAAAAAAAAAAAAAAAAAAAAATTAAATACATACATACATACATAATTATATATATCATAAATGTCTCATATGTACATATGCATTTTTAAAAAAGATATAAATAAAATATTCTTTTTTATCATATGTTGTACAATGTGTAGATATATTTTTTTTTTTTTTTTTGCTTTAAAATAAAAAAATGAAATAATACATAAATGGGTGTTATAATATATATATATATATATAAATTTATTTTTATTTTTGAAAAAAAATCCATTTAATATTACATATATATATATATATATATATATATATTATATAATATGTTAGTGTACCCTTTTGTATTATATATATTTTTTTAAATATATAAAAAAAAAAAAAAGAAAAAAAAAGGATGTCTAGTTATAAAAAAAAAATATATATTTTTGTTCTAAATGTGTTTGATATAACAAATATATGTACATGCATTATATATATATATATATATATATATATTATCAAAGACTTATATGACCATATGATTAATGCACTACGAAAAAAAAAAAAAAAAATAAAATAAAATAAAAATAAAAATAAAAATAAGAAATAAGAAATAAATACTTATTATATCAATTTATTTTATAAGAAGGTACATAAAATAAAAACAATATTTCATATGGAAAAAAAAAAAAAAAAAAAAAAAAAAAATTATATGGATATATTATAAATTACCATTTTAAATTTATGATCCTTATAAATGTGTATCATAAATGTAATATGATTTTATAAAAATATATACATATATAACATATATTTATATATATATATATATATGTGTACATATAGCATACAAGAAATATGATTTATTGCCTTGCTGTTCAAAAGAATGAGTAAAGATATGTATCTATTTGTTACTGTTGGGTCAACTAATTTTGATGAGCTAATAAAATATATTGATGATGAACAGTTTCATTTATTTTTAAGAAATATAGGGTTTTCATATATGACTATACAAATAGGTAATGGTACATATATACCTAAGCTAATATATACAAATGATAATAATATAAATAATAATAAATTATTAAAAGAAGTAAAATATTTTACTTATAAAACAAATTTAGATAAATATTTTGAGAAGGCACATTTTATATTAAGTCATTCTGGAGCAGGTACTACATTAGAATGTTTAAGAAAAAAAAAAAAAATTCTCATTGTTGTTAATAAAAAATTAATGAATAATCATCAATCGGAATTTGCCAATTATATGTATTCATGTAATTATTTAGATATTTGTAATAATTTACAAAATTTAAAACAAAATATATATCTATCTTTAAAAAAGGACACATATAATCCTTTCCCTCAATCAGATGCTCAACCATTTTTAAAGGATCTATACAATTTAATATATAATTAAAAAGACAATTTTTTTTTTTTTTTTTTTATAAATACACACGTACGTATGTATGACGTCTTATCAAGAAAAAAAATTAAATAAAAAAAATAAAAAAATATAAAAAAAAAACACATTAAATCAAAAAAATAAAATAAATAAATATATAAATATATAAATATATATATATATATATATATATATATATATATATATATATATATATTATATATAACAACTGAAACAAAACAAATTTATATAAGACGCGAAAAAAAAAAAATTAATAAAAAATATATATGTGCATATTAATTTTACCCTTATGTGATTAAAATTTTAAATCATATACGAAAAATAGGGAAAAATAAAACGCAAATATATTCATACATACATAAATGTAAATATATATATTATACATATATATATATATATATATATATATATATATATATGCATAATTTAAAGAATTTTTTAATGAAAAAAATAATATACATATATATTAATATATATATATATGTACATACCAGTAAGTGCCTATATGTACACATTAACATCTTTTGAAATACAAAACATAAATAAACCTTTTTTTACTTTTTCATATATACATATTATATGTTGTACTCTAATAAAAATGTCCTCAATATTCTCCATATTTTATACTTAGGACTTGATGAAAAATAATATAATATAATATAATATAATATAATATATCACGTTGCTACATTATATATACATATGTAGAACTCAGCAACTACTTTTTCCTATACGTATTCTCTTTTTATGTTATCGTGGTCTGCTTGATCTTCCTCGTTAGGCATTTTAGAAGCTTTGATAATAGCCTTTTCTAAAAGTTTGGTAGCATCAATATCATTTGTATCACATTTATCATTTTTAATTCTTGACCATTTTTGCATTAACTTTCCTAAAAATTTCATTCCTTCAGCTCGTTTTAATCGTGTTTCAATGTTGACACCTTCATCTCTTATAACTTTATCAGTAGCTTGTCTTACTGTCGATTCGATATCCCATAAAACTAAGGTGAGAACATTTTTTATAATAACTCCTAGAGCTTTATTTTCTTCTTTATCTATAAGTGTGTCTTTTTTTTCTTCTTCTTCCTTATTGTCATGTGTATTAGATGTATTCAGATTATTTATATTGTTTGAACTGTTTATATGAACATTATGATTTACATTATTCTGATGGTCCACTTGATTATCACACTTTATATTTTCAGTTGTTCCACTTTTTTCATTGGATCCTTTATAAGAAGAAGAATTATTATTCAAAGAATTATTCGATGATGTTTTTAAATTATCTCTCTTTTCTTTTATTGAATTAATTTTTTCACTATTCAATGAAAAATCTTTTATAGTTACTACAGTATTAAACATAGACTTAGCTGCACTGAAGGTATTTCCAATGGTCCTTCCAGCTGCCTGAATATTTGCTACAGTTGCTCCAACACCCCATAATGTAGTTACTTCTGCTATATAAGATGTTGCAACATTTTCATATGTCCATCCTATAGATTCTAATATCGAACTTGAAAATGAAGATTCAAGCAATCCTTTAATTTCGGTTTCCATTTGTTCTTCCCATTTAATATCTCCATCTACATATGGTTGTAATCTATTTCTTAAGAGTAAAGCCAATTCAACCTCTCTTATTTTTTGTTCTACTTCCATTTCATTTATCATTACTTGATTCGATGATTTTTTATCTTCAATTGACATATTCCCTTCAAAAGCTAGCTGAACAAAAAAAGCTATTCTCAAAGTACCTGTATAATCACTTAATTCTTCTGAACTAAATAACATCATAAAAAATATTGAAGGGTCAATTAATATCATATCTTTTGTTGCATTTAATCCATATTTATTATATTGTCTTCTTCTTTCATCATCACTTAATACTTGATAAGCTTCATTTATTTTTTGAAATTTTAATTTTGCTTCTGGATCATTAGCATTTTTATCTGGATGATATTTTAATGCTAACTTATAATAACTTGTTTTTATTTCACTTAATTTAGCTGTCGGTTTTATATTTAATGCATCATAATATGTTGTATCAACACATGTATTACAACCATCCGATACATTAAAATCGTTCATATTACTATTGCTACTATCACCTCCTATTTTTATAACATTACTTTTTTTAGAACCTTTTTTAGATAACACCTCTTTTGCTTCTTTATCTAAATAATAACCTTTTTTGTATTCGTTATAAATCGGCATATCATAATTAGGTAACCAGTTCGATAACCCTAGTTGATTAAAAAAATTTGTATCTTTATTTTTATTCCCACTTTTAGGAATATTCTTATCATTCTCTTTATCACACTTTTTAATTTGACTTGGACATTCACTATGAATTTCACTTTGTCTTTCACTATGAATTTCACTTTGTCTTTCACTATGAATTTCATTTTGTCTTTCACTATGAATTTCATTTTGTCTTTCACTATGAATTTCACTTTGTCTTTCACTATGAATTTCATTTTGTCTTTGACTATGAATTTCATTTTGTCTTTCACTCTCCCTTTCACATTTTTTTTGATTTTTATTATCTTCCTTTTCAATATTTATATTATTATATTCTTTATTAGTTTTTTCTTTTGTATGAATAAATGGATTGTATTTCTTGGCACACTTTATTTTACTTACATCTTTTTCAAAGGCATCATTTGAGGCCTTCATTTCATCACAATTAAGTTGACTATTATTCGGTTGACTCTTACTATTCTCATTAATATCATTTTTATTATGGTTTATAGAAGTAGCATTTGTAGATACACTTTTGTTAGAACCCTTTTTACCACTTCTACTATGAAATGTTGTAGATTCGGTGGTCCCATTAAACCAATTTAGGTAATCATTAAAAAAATTCCAATTTGACATTTTTTTATATTTTAATATTGAGAAAATATATATATTTATTTATATATATATATATATATATATATATATATATATATTTTTTTTTATAATTATTTATTATCATATAATATATACACACAAAGTATATATAAATTTATATTATAATTTTATTATACATTTTATCATTTCATTTGAAGCTCCCTATTTAATTATACATCATTTTTTAACAAAAAAAAAAAAAAAAAAAAAAAAAAATTATAACTGAGATTTATAAAATTATATATATTTTTTTTTGTAAAAATATAATATATTACAAATATATAGAAAAAAATAACTACTAAAACATATCAAAAAGGAAAAAGAGTTCTTTTGTTCTTAATATGTATTTATATATATATAATATTATAAATGTATGTATTATTATATATATATTATATATATATATATATATATATATATATATATATACTTTATTATTTTTTTTTTTTCATATATTCATCATATTTATATTTTATTTTAATTATATTATATAATATAAAAGCATTTCACTAAAAAAAAACATATTTCTATATTTATAATGAATAATATAATATCATAAAAAAAAAAATAAATAAATATATATATATATATATATATATATATATATATATATATAATAAATATTATATAGTTATAATTGGAATATATATATATATATATTTATTATATTATATTATGTTATATTTTTTTTTTTTTTTTTTAATTTTCATCTTATTGTAATGAAAAAAAAAAAATTCAGCAAAAACTCACGAATAATTTTGTTATGAAAAAAAAAAAAAATATAATAAACATATATTATATATATATAATTTATAATATATATAATATATAATAATATATATATAATATATATATATATATGATATAATGTTTAGAAGAAATATTTTATTGTTAAATTCACATATTAAATAAAAAAATATAAAATAAAAAAAAAATTTTCAAAGTATAACAACTAACTTTTACTAAAAGGCCCAAAAGAAAAACGAAAAAAAAAAAAAAAAAAAAAAAATTAGAAATCCAACGTAACAAAAAAAAAAAAAAAAAAAAAAAAAAAAAAAAAAAAAAAAATATTATATTATATATATATTATATATAGAGATAGAAAGATAAAGCAAATATTATAAAATATTTTATATAATTATTATATTTATTTTAATTTTTAACATATTTTATTTTTATTTTTTTATATTATTCTCATAAAAGAGAAAAAAAAATAAAGTAAAAAAAAAATATATATATAATAATTATATGTATATAATATATATTTATTACATTTGTTTCACTTTAACATAATTGTGAATGGCGCATGCTGTATATATTGAAGATTTTTATATTCATTTTAATTTTTAATTTTATAATGAATAAGAATGTGCTTATAAATATAATGTATATAAAATCTATTTGTGTTTATTATTATGTAAAAATATATCATTTTCTTACTTTGAAACAAATAAAAATAAAATAAGAAAAAATAAAAGGATGTCTTGCATAATATACTCAAGTGTACATCTTAATTTTAATTTATTTTTTTAATTTAAAAGAGATAAAAAAAAAAAAAAAAAAAAAAAAAAAAAAAAGGTTCCGTATAAACATATAGCCAAATTTTCAATGTACAACATGAAACATATGAACGGAAAATTCTTTATTTTTTCAAAAATGAAATAAATAATTATATATATATATATATATATATATATAGATGTATAAACATATATACATCCATATATATCTAATATTTGTATATTCCACAGATGCTTGAAAAAATCAACATAAAATAAAACACTATTTAGTAATATAATAGTAGTTCCCTCTATATATATATATATATATATATAATATATATATTTAAATAAAATATATTATAAATTTTTACCCCTGTACTTTACTTGTGTTATAATTATCATATTTTATGCTCTCTAGCTATTGATAAACTTCTTGATTTCAACAGTCGATTTTTTATTTTTGTTGCTAAAGAATCAATAGTAATGTTCGTTAACATTTTATTATCTTTATTCGATAAAGGATGAATAATATTTTTTGTTGTATCTTTTTTTTTTTGTAATAAATTTAATTGGTCTGTTATTATACAAGTATTGTTCTCAGCAGAAATATTTTTATACTGTTCATAATATTTTTTATTTATATTATCAATGGACAACATATTAGTAGTTTCTTTCATTGAATTATTTCTTTGTATATTTTGAGAATTGAAATTATTTATTTTCTTTTTATTTTTCATTTCGATTTCCATATTATTTCTAACATCGTTTTCTTTATATTTCTCATACATATTTTTTCTATGTATTTCTCCTTTTATTATATTATTATGTAACATCATTTTATTACTTCTTTGTTTGTTATCTTCTTTATTGGGATAAGGAATTTCCTCTTGATAACTTTTATTATTTGTATAATCATTTACATAATTCTTTTCATTATTTATATTATTAAGTATGTGATATTTTAAGTTATCTTCTATGCGATTATTCATTTGATCATCCCCTTTATTAATATTTGATCCTTTGTTATTTATTACTTCTTTATAATATTCTTTTCTTTGTTTGTTTTTCACTTCATTAAATTGTGTATTATTCTTATGTAATAATAAATTATCCTCATTATAATAAGTTGTCAAGTTATGAGAATTGCCTTTATCACTTGTTGTTAATATATCACTTGAACTATTATTCAAAACATGTTGTGATTTGTTTTGAAAAAGTTGTTTATTTTGTTTGAGTTGCGCATATGTATTAACAACCTGATTATTATAATAATAATTATTATTATTATGGATATTTTTATTATTATTGATATTATTATTATTATTGATATTATTATTATTATTGATATTATTATTATTATGAATATTATCATTATTATTGATATTATTATTATTATGAATATTATCATTATTATTGATATTATTATTATTATTAATATTATCATTATTATGAATATTATCATTATTATGAATATTATCATTATTATGAATATTATCATCATTATTATTATCATCATTATTATTATCATCATTATTATTATCATCATTATGGATGGACAATTTCATGTCATTTTTTCCTCGTGTCTGATTTTTTTGTCTTTCATCATTTATTATTTTTTGCTCATCCAATTTCGAAAATAATGACGTAGTATAATCTGATGAAATATTATTATCATTTGTACTCGCATTTAATGTTTTTAAAAGAAACTCATTCATTTTTAAATAATTTTTATTTAATATTTTTAATTTATTATGATAATTATAAGCTTCTTTCTTCCAATAATCATTCTCATTTTTCAATTTCAAATTATCACTTTTTAATTGTTCTAACACATTTTTTCGTTTTTTCTCTTCTTTTACTTGTTCATTTATAATATCACATAATATTTTCTTTAAAGAATTTAATTTCCCGTTATCTTTTTTCTTATTTAAAATGTTTATTACATCTTCTTGTTTATCATCATTTAAATATATAAGAAATATTGCACAATTGTTTTCAAGTCTTAAATACTTATTTTCTTCTACTTCTACCAAATTATTTATATTTTCTACATGTTTCTTTTCCATTTCCTCTTCTTTGTCTTTCCCATTTTCTACATTCTTCTTTATCGTATTGTAATTTTCCCACTTTGATCCTTCATATATTTTTTCTTTTTCTTTATTATTACCATTCTTTGATGAATCATCGTTAGCTATTTTTTTGAAAAAACTCTCCTTGTTTTCAGATTTTACATAAATCAGTTGTTTTCTTTTGCTTTTTATTTTTTTGCAATCGCTAGCCATAATTAAGGTGGAACTAGTTAGCTGCACATTAACACAACCAAAAAAAAAAAAAAAAAAAAAAAAAAAAAAATGAACATGTTCATGTAAAGTTATAAAAAAGTTGTATACACAAAAATATGTGAAGGAATAAATGACATATGCAATAACTTATGACAGTATAAATATTGGAAAATATGAGTACACACATATAAAATATATTATATATATATATATTTATTTACATGTACAGTTAATATGTCTTAATTTGTAACATATATAATAAACAAAATTTTGCATGAACAGTTCATATAAATTAGTAATGATTTTTCCTACACTTTTTTGACTGATTTTGGGATTAAAACAAAATATTAAGCAAACTCCACAAGTTTTCTGGATATAATTAAAAAGAACTTTGCAAAGAACGCTTTGTCTTTTATCTGACTCATCAAGGTTTCCCATCTTAAAAAATAAAAATAATATAAAGGCATAAAAATTGAAACATAGAAATATGTAAATACATGAACGTGTGAATAAATAAATATAAATATATAAATATATATATATATATAACATACCTGCATTTTTCTCAACATTTTGTTTAGAGACGTAAGGGAGGAATTTAAAAATTTGCTAGATGTTTTATCATTTCTGTGTTCATTTTTATTTGTATTAAATTCTTCTCTTTCACACCCAACCAGGTCAACTAAGGTTAAAACTCCGTAATAATCTCTTATAGTTTCAATGCCGTTGTGTAAGGTACAATCGGAGATGTTGACAAAAAATTGGATTATTGCATGAGACCTACTTGATCTAATACAAAAAAGGAGAAAATATATATATATATATATATATATATATATATATATATGTATATTTGTGCATTTTTATATTTATATTGTTTAAAATTGTCTTTGGTAAGTATATTATATTTATATATTATAATATATTGTAATATTTTCATTTATATTTTTGATACCTCATATTTTGAGATGTAGCCTCAACATTTCTTAAAAGACATGCACTATCAATGATTTTTTTTGCTATATCATAATTTTGAATATTAACAACTTTATAAGAATATCTTATAGTTTTGAGATAGTATTCTTCAGTATAGAATTCGATATTTTTTTCATTGAGGTTTGATATAAGATCAATAAGTGTATCTCCCAAAATTTCATAAATACTTAAATAAATAGCTTTTTTTTTATTTTTATTTTTTGAATTACATAATTTGTATAAATAATGAACAAAATAATAAATGATTCCATATTCTTTATTAGATCCAAACAATGTATACGTTTTACCACTTCCAGTTTGGCCATAAGTAATTATAGTCTCTTTAAATCCATTACATACATTATTAATAATAAAATGTCCTCCTATTTTATTAAATATGGTTTGATTATCATCATTTTCATCAAAAACTATATCGAAATTATATTTTTCTATTTCAAAGTCTTTATCAAAATATAAAGCTGTTTTATCATTTGGATCTGTATGTAATGTGGACTTTTCATTTTTATCTAACTTTCTAATTCTAACCACAACATTTTCTAGTTTTGTTTCTGTCTTTTCTATAACTTCATTTGTTGTTAGTTTATGGTGTGTATCTTTAACACTTTCCTTGCCTTTGAAAAGGAAGAGTATAATATATATAAATATAAAAGCAAATACAAATATAAATATAAATATGTATAAATAAATGCATATCCACATATATATATATATATATATATATATATATATATATATATATATATATATATATGTATATATTTATTTATTTATTTATTTATTTATTTGTATCGTGTCGTGAACAAACTAATTAGATGTAAAAGATACCCTTACAAAATATACTTTTCCATATAATACACTTATTAATTTGTAAGATTATTTATTATCAAATATTTACATAATTGACTATTATTATTATGTTACTTATACATTCATGTTATCAACAAAAATTAATTTATTAGGAAAGTTTTTTTTTTTTTTTTTTTTTATATTCTTAATACAAAAGAAAGAAACAAATGAACCTAACCCTTTTTTATATGAAGATGAAATATTAAATATTTAATTTTTAGTTCATACCAAGATAATTGAATTCATACATGAAATATATATATATATGCATATATATATATATATATATATATATATATATATTTGTTTGTTTTATTTTTTTCTAACTGTATAAATTCTTTGATAGAACTACTGATTCGCTATAAGCTCTCTTATACATTTCAGACAAAAAAAAAAGAGGAGAATAAAGGAAAACATAATATATATCTTTAAAAAAGATAATCCTTAATAAAAATGATTATTATATTGGATAATACATATATATGGCCTATAGATTATAATAACAATTATATATTTGTGTTGTTATTATATCACCTGGTAAATTTTTTCTTTTCTTTTTCTTTTTTTTTTTTTTATTTTCTATTATATTATATAATATTTTTCACATACTGTATTTTCTACTATAGGTAAAAAAAAAAAAAAAATAAAAAAATAAGGACATTTTTTTATAAATTTATTCAATTTTTTTTTTTTTTTTTTTTTACGAAATTTTAATTCAAAATAGGGAAAAAATAAAAAAAAATTATTAATATATATATATATATATATATATATATATATATACATATATTTTTTTTTTTTTATTAATTTTATTTTTATAATAATATTTGTATATTTTTTTAACACAAGCATATAATTGTTTGGAATGATTAGAGGAAACATACGTATTATATTATATATTTATATGTATATATAAAATGTATGTAAATATATATATAAATATAATATATATATTTATATAATAATAGTATATTATTATTTAAGATACGCCGTTTAATATATATTAAAATTCAAACATATATTGAAATATTTATAAAAATATATATATATATATATATATATTTAAAATAGTGTGGATCACGTTCATATTTTATTAATTTGTTCATCATATGTATATAAATATTATACAGTTATATTATATTATATTATGTTATTTTAATTAATTTTTTATGTTATTTAATAAAAAATTGCTTTATATATTTTTATTATAAATTAAGATTTAACCATTTGCATTTTTTTAAAAAAAAGAAAAAAAATAATAATATAGATGAATTATTTTAAAACGAATACATATGTAACCTAATTTTTATATGTATGAAAATATAGTGACAGTATAAAAAAATAAAAATATATATAAATATATACATACATACATACATATGTATGTATATATATTATATATATATATATATATATATATATATATTAAATATACCAAATGAATATTTACAATGCTTGTAATACTAAATACATAAAAAGAAAATGTTGAAATGGAAAGAGATGAATTAAAGAAAGGATATGAAGTATTATTGTGTGAAGAGAAAAATGATGGAATGAAGAAGAACGATGAGTCTTTTTGTTATATGGATGATAACAATATAAATGACTACATGGATTATGTTAATGGTAACAATGATAATAAATATGTTAATAGTAACAATGATAATAAATATGTTAATAGTAACAATGATAATATATATGTTAATAGTAACAATGATAATATATATGTTAATAGTAACAATGATAATATATATGTTAATAGTAACAATGATAATATATATGTTAATAGTAACAATGATAATATATATGTTAAAAGTGATGATAAAATGTTGAATAATAACCATTTGAATAATTCTTATCATTTTTGTAATGTAAAAGAAATGTTAGAATATGATGAAGAAAAAAAAGATGTTGGTTTTATGATAAGTGATAAAGAAAGATATGAATTTTTAAAATATGGAGATTATTTTTTTCTTGAAAATAAAAATAATGTACATATATATCATGAAATAAAATATGTATTAAAAAATAAAAATCCATCTTTATTATGTTTATTAAAAAATATATGTTTGTTAGGACATATAATATATTTTTATGAAGTATTATATGAACAAAAATTATTAACATCAAATGATATATATAGAATAGAAAAAATATTATATAAAAATGAAGATAATTTTTCATATAATAATAATAATAATAATAATATGATTGTTTATAATTGTTTTCTTTTTTTATTAGAAATAATTAAATTAAGTATACATACAGGTGTTCAGAAATTTTCTTATTATCAATTGATTAGAAATAAAAAAATGATTAATTCAATTTCTTTTAATAATTTTTATGTTCATCCAAATAAAATGAAAAACAAAGAAAATTTCTTTATAAAAAAAAATAATGAAGCTTTATTTATAAATGATATAATAACTTTACATATTGTTAATATGTTAAATCAAACTCATAAACATATTCGTTTATATGCTTTAAAAATATGTATTCTATTTATATCACATATTAGTAAATGTAATCATATAATCAATCATATTATTAATATTATTTTCAAGCAAATTAATTTTGAGGAATATATTCTTGCTTTAGTAGTTTTTATAAAACTAGTACCATATCTAAGCCATGATATTTTATATCATACTATCAAAAAGTTGTATAAATCTTTAATGAAAAAAAAAAATGAATGTTCAAATATACTCTCCTTATTTATACACATAAAAGAGGAAGGAAAGAAATATATGAACACACAAAAAAATATAGCATCTGGAAAAATATCTTCATCTAATATAGACAATAATCATATTGATAAAGAGAAAGATATACATGTTGCTGTACAAAATGAAGAAGATATAAATGAAAAATATTTCAATGATAAAAATAAAGAATATATACCTGCACAAAAAATAAATAAAACTAACGAAGAGAATATCTCACATATTTATAAAGATTTAGATATATTTAAAGATTTACAATATTATAACAATATATATTGTTATGAAGATATGTATTCTCCAAAAAATCAGAAAAACATAAAAAAATATATAAATAAAATGATATATATAATAAATGATCATTTTTCTTTTATAAAATGTTTATATTTAGCAATAATAGGAAGTAAATTAAATGAATTATATCCTTATGTTTCTTATTATTTATTTAAAAAGATGTGGAATATTATAAATAAAATTTTTTATATACCATATAATCAATGTGATGAAAATAAAATTGTACATTTATTGGATATATTCTTTTATAATACTACAATATTAAGTTTTACAAATATATTTTTATTAAATTTACAAATTATTATATTAAAACTTTTATTGAACGTATCACAAACATATATAATGAATAAAAGATATATAACTTTTTTTTCAATAAGAGGTTTATTATATTTAATAAAAAAAAAAAAGTTATTTATTTGTATAGATAATTATATATATGAAGACAAAATTATGAGTAATCAGGTATATCCTTTTAATTGTATAAACAATTTTTTATATATGTCCACTTTTCAATATTGTGATATATTACATGTCTTAAACGTTATATTGTTTAATAATAACAACATCAACGATTTTAATAATAACATCAACGATTTTAATAACAACATCAACGATTTTAATAATAATATCAACGATTGTAATAATAACATCAACGATTGTAATAATAACATCAACGATTGTAATAATAACATCAACGATTGTAATAATAACATCAACGATTGTAATAATAACATCAACGATTGTAATAATAACATCAACGATTTTAATAATAACAACGATTGTAATAATAATAACAACAGTTGTAATAATAATAACAACAATTGTTATAATAATAATTACTATTATTATAATTGTAATACACTTTCTATATATTTCTTTATTCAATTAATATATAAATTTTTTAAAGTTATACAAAGGGAAAAGCCTAAATATAATATATACAGGAAGAAAATGCAAGATGTTCTCAACGTAAAAAAAAACAAACACAAATATAATATAATGAATAATAATTTTTTTAAAGACGCAACCAAAAATATGCACAAGTATTCTTCTTGTAATTTTAACTTTTCTTACTTTGATTTGAACATAAATAAATTCATAACATTTTTTAAAAATGTACAAGATGGATGTATTCAAAAAAAGGAGAGATCCAAAGTTAAACATATAAAAAAAAAAAAAAAAGTTGATGATATAAAGGAGGAAACACAACAGGAATTCATAAAAAATGATAATAAGGATGATATTAATAATAATAAGGATGATATTAATAATAATAAGGATGATATTAATAATAATAAGGATGATATTAATAATAATAAGGATGATATTCATAATAATAAGGATGATATTAATAATAATAAGGATGATATTTATAATAATAAGGATGATATTCATAATAATGATAATAATAATAATGATAATAATAATAATAACAATAATAATCATATCAATAATGATATTATTAATAATAATAAATATCAACCATTTAATAATCAAGATACTCAAAATAATCATGACGAAACAGGAAAATTCAACTTTCTTATAACACTCAGTAATGCTAATAATACAACAGATAAACACAAACATGCTGATATTTTTTTCCATAATTTTATTTGTACAGCAAAAAATAAACACACAACCAATAATATAAATATTAAAAATTTAAACATAACACTGGAAATTAATAGGAAAAAGAAAATGAAAATGAAAACGAAAACGAAAATGAAAAAGAAAAAGAAAAAAAAAATAAATAAAATAAAATATTGCAGTCCATTCAAAAATAACAATAATAGTATTATACATAAATTAATAAATAAATTGGAAAAAAGAGAAAAAAAAAAAAAAAAAAAAAAAAAAAAAAATCATAAAAAACAAACGAACATAGGAAAAACAAAAAAAAATAAATCAAAAAAAAAAATAAGGAAACAAAATGATAAAAAAAAGATAAATCAAATTATTAATGAAAATATAAGTGATCAGAATGATTTTGAAAATATAGGTGATCAGAATGATTTTGAAAATATAGGTGATCAGAATGATTTTGAAAATATAGGTGATCAGAATGATTTTGAAAATATAGGTGATCAGAATGATTTTGAAAATATAGGTGACCAGTATGATTATCAAAATGTAAGTGATCAGAATGATTTTGAAAATATAGGTGACCAATATGATTATCAAAATGTAAGTGACCAGTATGATTATCAAAATGTAAGTAATCATAATAATTATGAAAATATAAGTGATAATAATAATCATCAAAATTCTTATTCAAATGTTAAAAATTATATCTCATTAAAGGATAAGAACCAAAATGAAGATGCGTTGAATAATTATAATAATATAACTAGTAGCTACACCACTTCTTCTAGTAGTTGTATTTATAGTAGTAGTAGTAGTAGTAGTAATATATATAATGAACATGATTATAATGAAGAAAAGGAAGAAGAAATGGAACCAACGAATTGTATAAAAGATGATACACAACAGAATTGTATTATTAGTAATAATAATAGTTATGATAATAATAGTTTTAATAGTGATGCTTTAAATAATGAAATCAATACATTTTCTCATTCTTCAGATATAAATAAAAATATAATGTCAAATATAAATGTTGGAAGTGATGAAATAAGCGAAATTAGCTTTTCCAAAAATTCAATTTTGAATGAACATACAAATAATTTTTTGTTCATAAATAATGATAAAAAAAATAAAAATAGAAATAAAATATATAACACACATTATATATCCTATGCTTTTCATATTTTAAAACAAAATAAAATAAACTTATGTAACCTAATCGATGAAAATAAATTATATTATCATAACTATAATGAAAACACTTTATTTACATATTTTAAAAATGAATTCTTAAAAAAACGAAAAGAAAAAAATTATGATATACCAAATATCATTGTCTTAAAAAAAATTCTGTTTATAAAAATCCTTTTTTTTCTTTATAAACATAATAACTTATTAATTATCAAACTGTATATTCTTAAAACATTATCTATTTTATCAAACCATTTAATTTTTGAAGATGATATAGAAAACTTTATAAGAATATTCAATTATTTTGTTACACATTTTTTAAAACGAAATGATTTTACTAATACACACACATCAACATTATTAAAACATGATAACAACAATAATGTACATACTCATTCTACTCAATTATTAAAGAAACAAAAAAATACAAATCATACATTTCAAAATATTAAGAAAAAAAATAAGAATGAAACATTATATAATAATAACTCATATAATTCAGATCATACATCTTATTTAGGAAGTGTAATTATGTCATCAGATTCATCTACACAAGAACAAAAAAAAAATAAAAAAAATAAAAAAAATGATCTTAACAATTTTGTAAATTATTTGTTAAATAAAAATCATATGCTCATATTAGAAGAAACAAATAGCTCATATTATAATAAAAATGTATTAAAAAATTTTATACGTATTTATATAACAGATATTATACATAAATTATTGAAATATAAAAACCAAATAATATTGAATTCCATTCTTTATATTTTTACAAGTAATCAAATTATACCATTCTTTAATTTGTTCCATATTTTTAATAAAGAAGGCATTGAACAAATATTGAAAGAACCCTTCTTTTATTTAACAGTAGAAAAAAAATTTATAAGCGAAAAGGAAAAGGAATATCAAGACACTTTTATAAATATTAATCATACTAATAAGAACCATTTTGAAATAAAAAAAGGAGAACATAAAAATGACCACAAAAAAAGTAATAATAAATATCCCATTTCTTATCATCATTCTTACCTTAACATTATAAACAAACTCTTTTTTCAATCATTCCAATTCGATAATATTAGTTTCAATAATGTCAAAGCCCTTTTTTATTTCTCTTTTTTTAATTTTATTAATGATAAAGATTCTATGATTATATTTAGAAAAAAAACTCTCATATTCTTAAATATTCTAAATGATATATATTTTTTTAAAACCAACAAATACGTGTTTTATCGTGAAAAGTATCGAAAAAAATTATTTTGTGCAGACAAAACAAATGATTTTGCATGTATAAATCAGGAAAATGACTTAACGCGTGCAGGCAAAACTAATGAATTATTATGTACAAGTCAGGTAAATAAAAAGTTGCAAAATATTGAAAGAGTGGGAGTATTATCATATAATGAGCGGATTAATTTGAAGATAGAAAGTATGAATGGAAATAAATATAATAATATTGAAGATGATAGTATAGATAAAAAAAATAAGATAGACATAAAATATGATATGAAAAATAATGATGTCAAAAATAATGATGTCAAAAATAATGATGTAAATAATAGTGATATGATGAGTAGTAATAGTGAGAACTCAAATAAAATTTCTGATGACGATGATTATTATTCTAGTTCTTCATGTAGTGTGTCGATATCGTGTTCATCTTATAATTCTGTTGATGATGGTAGTACAGTTCATAATATATCAAATGATGATAAGGAATCTGTTGATGATGACTTTTCAATTTCTTCGATATCGAATAAATCTTTTAAAAATAGGATTATAAAATCATATGACAATATATATAATGAAGATATGAATACAAATGAAAATATACAAATGACTTGTGATATACAGGAATGTTCTTATATATATATGTATAAAATTGGTTTGTATTGTATAATTTCAGGGTATTATAATTATGGATATAAAATATTTACAAAATTATATATGATGGTTAATAAGAGAGATATAAAATTATGGTTAGAATGTTTATTAAATTATTGTAAATTTTATTATTTAAAGAAAACAAAACAAAAACAAAATAAATATTTATATGTAAGAAAAAAGAGTGATCTGAATGATGTGTATTATATAAAAAATAATAAAGACGAATTTTATCATAATCATAATGATTTTGTTAATTACTGTAATTATAACATTGGTTATATCAATCCGTTAAAATGTTTAGAAAAAGCTCAAGAGTGCATTAAACAAATATTTAGTTATAAAGAAAATTTTTTTCATGTGTTCCTATTTTTACAAATAAAAAAAAATATATATGAAGCTATAGAAAATTTAATAATTTTAATAAATGATATAAAAGATGAAATAAATTATACTGTGAAATATTTTACGTACAATATTGAAGAATATATATGTTTTTTAAAAAATATTTTCGTATACTTATTATTAATATTAAATTTTAAATATGAATTTTCACGCTTATCTAAAAGAATATTATATATATATATTGTATTGGTTAAAACATTATTTGTTATATGCATTTTTATGAAGAATAAAATTATCCCCTACTTATTTTTGAATTCTTCCTTTTTGTTAAATACGCTGATGGATGATAATTATACAAATGGGGCTCAACAAAATGAAAGTGACAATGAAAGTGACAATGAAAGTGATAATGAAAGTGATAATGAAGGTGACAATGATGGTGATGACGATGACAATGATGACGATGATGACGATGATGATGAAGGTGATGATAAAAATATAAATGTTAAAAAAAAGAAAACAAAATTTAACTTATTCATATGGGGAGATGATTATACAGGATATAATTTTACCAGATTATATTTAGAAAGAAAAAAAGAAAGGATAATACGGAAAAACTTTTTTTCAAAAGAATTGAAAGATGTTGATGGCAAATCGTTTCAAGAAATTTTTGAATATATAATAAATTTATGGAAATTATCAGGAGAAAATTTTTTTTTTTATCATCATATACATAATTTAAATGAAATGTATTATAATTTATTTAAAGATAATATTATAAATAAAAAAAAAATCCTCAATTTTTTAAAAGTCTATCTTTTAATTCTAAACAAAATTAATTATCCGACTCCTCCTCGTTTCTTATCATCTCGTGCTTTCCCGTGTGTAGTTAGTCGTGCATACATATACAAATCGGTAAGAATGTAAAAAGAGTAAACGTATAGCGAAAGAGAAATATATATATATAATATATATATATAAATTATGTATATATGTATATATTATTATTTATTTATTTAGAACCTTGGAAAAATGGAGTATGAAGTGGAGTCTGTTAAATGCATAGGTCACTTAGAAAATGCCCAAGTAACAAATAAAAAAAAAATAAAAAAAAAAAAAAAATATGAATATATATATATATATATATATATATATATATATATACATTTACATTTATATATATCAATTTTATAGGCACATGTAATAAAACATTTTTACTATTGTAATATTAAATTAGTTTTGAGAAATAAAATTATAAGAAATATAAATGTAAAAGCTAAAGGACTTTCTATATTATATACGTTTCATATACAAATAGAAAACAAAGATTTAAAGAACTTTTATATATTCATGATACCACTTGATAAAAATAAACAAATATTGGGCCAAGCCAAGTCAACTGATTTTTTTATTAAATATATATAAAAGTAAAAATATTCCTTTTTTATAAAATGAAAAAAAAAAAAAATATATATATATATATATATATATATATATATATATATATGTATAATATATATATATCCTTTCCAGTTTGTATTTTTTTCTTGTCTATACATACATTTATTTCTTTTAAAGTGAATATAATTAAAAAAGAAACTTTTAATTGATAATAAAAGAATAATTTTACATAGGAACAGAAAACTTTGAATATTATTTTTTCATGACTTATATGAAAATTAATAAATTACTTCATCTTTTCATTATAAAAAGGTTAAATGCTTTTTGTATAAGGTAGTTAACATTGTAATGTTAACAAATAAGAAAAATACACAACTAGACTATACAATTATATATATATATATATATATATATATATCAGGATTCACTTTATATATTTTATATGTTTATATATTTTTTTTTTTTTTTGTTTTTTTTTTTGCATGTAGGTTTTTACCCCTTCAAAAAAGGCTAGCTGTTTTTAATTTTTTTATTATGTTAACAAAAAAAAAAAAAAAAAGAATAAAATATAATATGTAATATATAATATATAATATAATATTATATAATAAAAGAATTAATTATATATATAAACATAAAACGTAAGGGATACAACATATATATTTTAACTTGAAAATATCTAAATTACATAATTTGAAAAAAAAAAAAATAAATGAGCACACATAAAAAAAAATAAAAATAAATATACATATATATATATATATATATATATATATATTTATTTATTTATATGTATATATGTCTATCTTTGTGTGCGCTTATGCCGACTTATACACTTGACTGCACACTTTTATCATTTCATACTTGTTACTCATTTTCATTCAACAACTTCTTTATGTTGAAAGGCTTGAAGGGGATACCATCTCCCTTATAGAATTTATTTTGAAATTCAACCCACTGCAATCTTAATGAATGTAAGAAACATTCCAATGTGTCCATACATAATATAACAGCTATAGTAAGTATTGAAAATAATTGAGAAAATAATATTAAGTTAATTAATACAGAGATAAAACTATCTCTCTTTAAAGAACTAAGAATGGTTTGTTCAAAAAAGACAAATGATAATTGTTGATGAGCTAATGATAATGCCCATAATCTTAAATATGATGCTGTGTTACTAATTAATCCTAATATAAATTCAATTGTTTCTATTAATTGTTCAATCCATATTTCTGAAATGTTTTCTTCATGATGATTTTCTTGTCCTCTCATACCTGTTGCCGAACGTTGTAATCCTTTCTCTTCATATGTAGAACTTAATAAATGAGCTTCTATATCATCATCTGTTCTTTTATTTTTTTTTTTATTTAAATATTCATTTTCGTCATAATTATCATCATCTTCATCATCATCATCATCATCATATTCGTCATATTGTTCATTATGGTAATGTGAGGAGGATATTTTATTATTCATTGTATTTCTTTTATGCATAGATAATAAATTATTATTAGCATCACCAAACATATTATTATTATTATTACCATCTGTTGTTACGATTTTCTTTTTATTATTTGTTGATAACAACATACCACCATTTTTTGCATTGTGATGAAATGCATTTATCATTTCTTTGGCTCCACCTTCAGAATAATTTTGATTTCCTAAGAGCAGTTTATTATTATCATTTTGATTATTATTTCTTTTAGCTATTCCTTTTTTCCCTCTCTTGTTCTTTTTATGCATATTATGATCATTCATTTTTTGTTTTTCTTTCATTATGTGATATGTTCGAATAGCAGGTTTACAAATAAACATAAAAGGAATGCATAAAACAAATATAGATAATAACAATATTTGTATTATATTTTGGTATGCATAAAATTGATTAGTACTATTAATTTCTTTCATTAAGTACATATTTATAATAGTATTAATTATTCCTTGTTTTTGAAAACCTCCATATCCAATAGGTGTAATCCATTTATATATAATCAAGAAAACCAAATATCCAATCATAGATAACATCATAATTAGCTGAGGTAAAAATTCAAAGAAAAAATCCATTTTCCTTTTAAAATGTAAAGCATTAAATCCTTTCATAAGAACACCAAAAGTCATGTGTATAAAACCTATGATTATGGAAAATTTCATCTTAAAGGAATTTATATATGTCAATTCATTCTCTGCTCCTAACCATTTACAATCAAAACCAAAAATATATGGATATGCATATTGAACCTCACCTGTTACTGAATCAGTTATCTCTCTTCTTTTATAATATTCCATATTATCTACTTGTTTATCTAATATAAACATAGATGAAAATAAGTTTAAAGGCATTGAAAAAAAATCATTATATAAAAATCCAGCATACACTGCAAAGAAACCCATTAATAATAACATATAACGACCATCAAACAACATGGTAACCATTTCATTATTATTTTTTTTATTTTTAACTTTATTATTCATTATAATTAAAAATAATGCAAATAAAAATATACACAATCCATGTCCAACATCACCATACATTATACCAAACAAAAATGGAAACGTTATAATAGTTGATATAGCAGGATTGATTTCACCATATCTAGGTACACCATATGTATCTACCATTGATTGATATGATTTTGTAAATTCATTCGTTTTTATATATGTTGGAGGTGATACATTAGGTCTTAATACTTTATCTGATAATAATAATGCTGATACTAAATCATTTGAGCTCTTATTTATTAAAATATGTCTTATTTTTTCTTCATCGTTTGCACTATACCAACAATCACAGCGCAATGTTATATCACTACCTTCAAAATAATTTAAATTGTTATATATATGTCGTTCTTTTTTACAAAACAATTTCCATTCTTCTATTAAACTATTTTTATTTGGCTCTACAACATTTATTAATACAAATATTTCATTTATAAAATATTCTTCATATGCTTTTAAAGCCTTTTCCTTATCATTAATTATTTCTCTTAATTCTTTTAATCTCTTTTTTGCATGTTCATATGTTCTTGGCCAATCATATGTCTTTACATCATAAGCTTTACATATTTTCATTATCTTATCATATATATTACTTTGTGCCGAACCTTGACAATATACCACAAATACACTTTTCAAATCCTTCTTTTTTTTCTTATCATGTTTATCTTTATTATCTAATTTTTCGGAATAAGTATCATAGTTATTATTCTTATACATATTATTAGTATCACCAACAGATTTTAATGAATCTAATTCTTCTACATTCTTTAATAAATCATTATCATCTGCATCTTCATCTATATTTTGGAAATACGTATATGTGTTACCTCTAAAAGCTCTAAATATTGTACGACTAAAACTCTCTTGGTCTTTTGTTTTTATAACACCTGATATATTTGTAAACATCATATTAATACCATCTTTCATAATGTGTGTTGATAAAGATATATTATTTTCTTCAACCCCTTCATCAAAAGGACTTACAATGTTATTGTTGTTATTATTGTTATGATGATGATGATGATCTACACCTATTACAGAACTTCTCATACCAACAACTCCTCTCATAACCCCAGGACTTAATTGATTCAGAGCTGTTAATATAACATGCTTTTCTTCTATAGCATTATTTCTTTCATCTATAAGATCTTTATTATTATTACAAAAACGTACAAATTGAACATGTAATCGATTTAAGGATTCTTCAACTTGATCAAGTTCATATATATTATCATGCTCTAAAAAATTATCTATTTTACTCTTTTTTATTTTTACATTTGGTAATTTATTAATATTCTCTTCTAAAAAACGTAATATCCTTTCCATATCATCAATACGTTGAATATATTTCTTGTATTGTCTTTTCATTGTCTTCTCA
>LT969557.1:347969-390469 GCA_900097035.1 Plasmodium blacklocki (nom. inval.)
TAATTTTAATGTTATATAATTATTTGAGTTACAAAAAAAGAACATACAAAAATTAGTTAGAAAAAAAGTTGTGTTTATGATATTTTTTTTTTTTCTGTTTTTCTCTCTTTTCAAATGTATATTTTTATATATATTATTATTATTATTAATATTATATTCGCTCTTTATATTGTCATCATAATAATTACAACATATATTTATTTTTTGAAAAAAATGAAAGAATAAAATTAAATTAGACTCATGTTGAATAATATTAATGTTTTTAAATATGTTTTTATTATCAATAGGTATTTTAAAAACATAGGAACATGATATATTATTATGTTGTATAATTTTAAATTTTATAAATAATTCTTTAAAATATATTTTTAAATAAACATTATTGAATATTTTATTATATGAATGTGAATTCATATTTATATGTTTGGAAAAGAAACCTTTTATGTTTATTATCACTTTTTTTTTTTTTTTTTTTTTTTTCCCCTTCTGTCCATTTTCTGTGTAATATTCATTTCTTATGTTCTTTTCATATATTCTTCTCAATTTTTCTATATCATACTTTTTGAATATATTATTATTGTTTATTTGTTGAACGTTTGATAAGTTTTGAGAAGAACCACAATGATCATAATTTTTATAATGATTATCACTACATGACTGTTTGTCAGTATTATGTTGATTATGGTGATTTGTTTTTTTAATATTATTTATATGTACAGATGAATCATTTTTTTTTCTATGGTCAGATTTACAAATATAATAAAAATCGCACACATGTAATTTTAATTGATATTTAAAATAATATAAATAATTATAATCGGTATAATTACATAAACTTATACACAAACCTTTATTACCAAATCGTCCACATCTTCCTGACCTGTGTACATATGTTTCTTTGCTTTGTGGTATATCAAAGTTAATGACTAGATCACACACAATGTTATCTATACCTCTACTCATAACATCTGTGCATACAACAATTTTAACTTTATTTTCTTGTAAACTTTTAAAAAGTTGTATTCTTTCCTTATGTTCAATTTTTGAACTAGTATAATAAGATGGAATATTCATTTTTTTTAACATTTTAATAACTTGGATACCTTCATATGTATTATTAATAAAAAGAAAACATTGGGTATATTTTATATCATTTATAATTTTATACACAACTTTCATTTTATATTTAAGCTCTTCTTTTTTATTTAAGTTCTCATTATTTATAGTTATGAAGCAATGTTGAACATTTGATAAAATGGGTGAATCTAAGATACCCTTTAAATGTGAGTTCAAATGGTTCTCATCATCGGAACAATTATTATAACAAGGATAAGTATTATCATTATTATTGTTATTGTTATTGTTATTGTTATTATTATTATTATTATTATTATTATTATTATTTTTTATATTTTTTATATTTTTATCTTGCGAATGGATTATCAATGAGGTGCACGTTTGTATATATTCAAAATTTCTTTTACTGTTCATGTGATATTTCATTTTTTCTTTTCTTTTTATCATCTTTTTAAAAATATATTTGCAAATAAACTGTTTACATAAAATATTTTCATCGTGTATTATTTTTTGTAATTCTTTTATTAGTTTGGATGAGGGTTTATTGTTATATTTGAATTTTTTTTTTTTTTTTTTTTTTCTTTTATTAATTCTTTTTTTTTTTATTTTAAGATTATTATTTTGTAAGGGTGATGTAATAAAATGTGTATCTATATTATTTATATTAATATTATTTATATTGATGTTATTTACATCCATATTATTTATATCCATATTATTTACATCCATATTATTTATATCCATATTATTTACATCCATATTATTTATATCCATATTATTTACATCCATATTATTTATATCCATATTATTTACATCCATATTATTTACATCCATATTATTTACATCCATATTATTTACATCCATATTATTAATATCACTGACATCCTGATCTACCATTTTGACATTCCATCCGTTTTGGTGTTTTTCAATATCTACACATATTTTTAAATAATTATTATTTTCCTTTTTATATTCTGTGTGATCCATGTTACTAGGGTACATACGCTCTAAATGTGATAGGTACCTTTCATCACATTCTATAATTTTTTTTATAAAGTTATTTATACTTGCATCTTGAAACGTAGAACTATAACATAAGATTTGTACTTTTGGATTCACAATATAATTATAAATAATTTTCAGTTGATCGTCAAACTGTTGATCTAACAATGCATCGATTTCATCAAGAATAAAATAATTTAAACACATATGAATGATAGTTATATATGATAAAGTATATTGCATTCCTTTATTTTTTATTTTCTCTTCTTTATTTATATCTATCTTAACCTTATTTAAAATATTTAAAATATGTTTTAAACGTCCAGGTGTTGATATAATAATATGAGGAAAATTATAAAACAATGATTTTATATTGTCGAAAATATCTGTTCCTCCATATAATATTAAAGATTTTATTTTATAACAATTAACATATTTCTTCTCATAAACATTTGTATGGATAGGATTACAAATATCCAATCTATTTTTATTATCATATATCTCTTGAGCTTCATCATTTTTTAATATGTTAGTTATTTTTTTTATGTTATCATAAACTTGTTGACATAATTCTCGTGTTGGTTCTAATATTAAACCATAAAAAAATAAAGAATTAAAGAAAATATTTTCATCATGACCAAAAAGTTGGGGCATAGGATCTGATATATATTTTGAATCATCTATTCTTTCTATTTCATCATCTTTATTTATTTTATTTTCTTTAGTTTTTGTTTTCTTCTTCATTTTACAAAATATCTGATGAACAATAATTATACAAATGGACATACTTTTACCAGTTCCATTCTTTGATTGTATTATACAATTTTTTTTTTTTTCTTCTTTTTTTTTCTTTTTATCATCACATATTAATTTTTTCATAATCATATATTGTATCCTTGAAGGATAAAATATATTTATTTTTTTTAATGCTCGTATTATTTCTATTGCTACGTTTAATTCTTCGAATGTTCTTTTTTCTTCATTCTTATTAGAAATACATCTGTTTAATAAAAGCTTCCCAAGTTCCTTATTGTCTACATGTTTTTTTTCTTCTTCATCGTTTCTGAACATTTCATTTAAGGAAATGAAGGAAACAGGTGCATTACTCATCTTTTAAAAAAAGGGAAATAAAAAGCAGAAGATAAAAAAAAAAAAAAAAAAAAAAAAAAAAAAGAATATCAAAAATATTTTCTCAGAATCATCATTTTTAAAAAATTTGAATTATATTTTTTGTAATATATATTAAAGCACTTATAAAAAAAAAAAAAATATATATATATATATATATATAAATAAATATATATGTTATATATATATATATATATATATATATATATATTTTAATATTTATTTTATTTTTTTATATCTTAAATATTTTATTTATCATTTAAAAAATGAATATAATATATAAAAGCGTGTAGAATTATAAAAAAAAAAAAAAAAAAAAAAAAGAAAGTGATACGTGTATATTTCTTATGTAAGTCATTAATATATATATATATATATATATATGTATATGTAATAAATTATAATGATTAAGATAAGAAATATTATATATATTAATAATATATATATATATTTTTTTAATTCATTGTTTTAAATGAAAAGAAATAAATAAATATAAATATATATATATATATATATTTTTTATATATATATACTCTACATTATTTGTACTATATTTATATGTGTCAACTCAAGATTACTTATATATACATTATGATTACCTTTATTTGTATATATATTACGTATTAGAAAATTACTACTTCAATGCTTATCTTTTTATATTACAGTTAATTATCATAAAAATAAAATATTAATATTATCAACACATATATATATATATATATATATATATATATATATATATATGTATTTATAATCTTACATAAGAAACATACGTTTCATTTTTTTTTTTTTTTTTTTTTTTTTTTCAATAATTTATGAGTAGACGCACAAAGAATATTTGTCCATAAATATTTTTATCTCTCTTATAAAGATATTTTATTTTTTAAAAAAAATGAAGACCATGAGCATGATTCATGAGGTGGGCTTAAATAAACTATCATCTCTAATTACCCAAAATCTAAAACAGAAAATAATAAAAAGAAAGGATAGCAAAGAAGATAATTTAAAAGAAGTAGAAATAAATAATGGAAAAGAAAAATTTACTGATAAAAAATTTAAATTAATATGTATATGCTTTGGATATATTATAAATACATTTTTATACTTTCTTTTTGTATATATATCTGATTTTATATTTAATCATTGTATATTTACTATATCTAAAATTACGAATAAGAATTATTATGATAGTTCCATTATCAACTCTATAAAACATTTTTTTATTCTCTTTATATGGTACAATTATCTTTCTGGTGGATTTGATGGAGACCCCTTTTTTCATTTTTTCAAGAACCGAATGAAGTTTATAAATAAAAGTACAAAAAATAAAAATAAAATTATATAAGTGTGACTATAAGTATGTGAGTTTTGCATGAAGTATATACATATATATATAAATATATATACACATACACATATATATATATATATATATATATATATATATATATATATATATATATATATATATATATATACACATATACATATATATATACATTCACATATACATATATATATACATTCACATATACATATATATATACATTCACATATACATATATATATACATTCACATATACATATATACATGTGAACACCCTTATTTATATCCTCATAGTTGAATGCATCGTATCATTTACCTCAAATATCTCGGGGACCATACTATATCTCACAACCTTCCAAATTATGAATTTACCAAAATATGAAGAACACAAAGGAATTAATATAATGAATTATATTAAAGATAACAATATATCACAAGACAGTTCATTTTTAACATTTGTAGTGTATCCTTATATTCCTGATTATTTAAAAGATGTATTATCGAACATGTTAATCTTTACAATGCCATATAATACTTTAGAAAAAAAATATGACCATAAAATATTTTTTAATAATAAAGATTTATATTCATCTATTATAATGGATACCTTTATAAATGAATTTATATGTTCGTTTTTAAGTTATATATTATTATATATATATATATTTACAAAAAATAATTTATCACAACCCATAAATATTAATTTAATATTAACACAAATAATATCATTATTCTCAAGTAAATATAAACATATTATATGTGGACCATATATGAGTTTAAGTTGGATAATTCATGATGCTTATCAAAACACTTATCCTATATATTTTTCTATAATGTTAATTCTTTCACATTATTATGGATATAAACTAGCAACACTTGTACTTAAAATACCTACAATATCCTTGACAGAAGCCAAAAGATATTTTCATAACATTAATTATGATTATTTAAACAAATATACAGATAAAAATGGAAATGTTAACTTGGACTCCGTCCCTGATCATCTTATAAACGATAGTCCCTTGGTAATTACATATCTCTCAAAAGTTGCCAAATATTATTTGACAACCTTCATATTTAAAATACATACAAAAAAGAGTCTCAAAAGTGAATGAATATATGGAACCATTTTTTATGCATAACGGTTGGGATCACGTAGTGGAGAGCGTTACATAAAAGTAAATATAAACAAATAAAAAAATAAATGAATAAACAAATAAATGAATAAAAAAATAAATGAATAAAAAAATAAATGAATAAAAAAATAAATGAATAAAAAAATAAATGAATAAAAAAATAAATGAATAAAAAAATAAATGAATAAAAAAATAAATGAATAAAAAAATAAATGAATAAACAAATAAATGAATAAACAAATAAATGAATAAACAAATAAATGAATAAACAAATAAATGAATAAAAAATAAATGAATAAAAAAATAAATGAATAAAAAAATAAATGAATAAAAAAATAAATGAATAAAAAAATAAATGAATAAAAAAATAAATGAATAAACAAATAAATGAATAAACAAATAAATGAATATGAGACTATATTATATATCTGACGCACAAAAATATATATATATATATATAAATATATATGTACATATTTTTTTCTTTTCTTTTTTTTTTTTTTTTGTACAATTTAAACATATATTATTCTACTTCAACAAATGTCACACAGATCCCTTCTTTTTTATAATATACATATTTCTACTTGTTATAATTTTTTTTTTTTTTTTTTTTGGAATAGTCTTTAAAATAATAAAAAAAGGGCCTTTTTTCATTGTTATTAAAATATATGAGATGTTCATATAAATTTTTAATACATCACAACATAAATGTATACATATATATTATATATATGTATATATTTTTTTTTTTTTCCTTTTTAGTGTTTTATAAAAAGTACCTAATTCCTTTTCCTTTCTTATCACTATTAATATTTATTACAAATGGATAACATAATAATTAAACATCTACATAATAAATTATTATCTCTTATAATATTTATGAAATCATATATATTTTTTTATTATTATACTTTGAATTTATAGAGAAAAAAAAAAAAAAAAAAAAAAAAAAAAAAAAAAAAAACAGAAATAAATTAGCATATATATATATATATATATATATATAATATTATAATTTGATACTAAATTATGGAGGAATTGTTTCCTATATATATATATATATATATTATTATGATAATATAATATATATAAAAAAATATATATATGTAGTAGTTAAATACAATATATATATATATATAATATTTTTTAATATATCATATAATTATTTTATATACTATACATAAAACAAACTATTACATATATATATATATATATATATATATAATATATATATATAATATATATGTTTATAATAAATCTTTATTTTTAATTATATATAACGTGTGCGTATCAAGTGACAGGATTAAAAAAAAATAATAATAACAGGAAGAAGAATGAAAGTATAAATAATTTAATTCTTATAAAAATATGTATGTATATATATAATATAATATAATATAATATTTATTTATTAATATATATATACATAAAATATAAAATGATATATTCATAATAATTTATATAATATATATATATATATATATATATATATATATATATAATATGTTTATTAATACGTATTTATATATATATTTTTTTCTTTCTTTTATACTCTATAATTTGATACATTTTTAAAAGCATTTTTTTTTTTTTTTTTTTTAGTACTATTTTATATATCTATATAAAAAAACGAAAAAATTTTTTTTTAAGAACTATATATATAAATGTTATATTATATTATATACATATATATATATATATATATATATATAATATATTTATATATATTATATATAATACATTATTATATATAAAATAAATATATATACATGTTGATGATTTATATATAATTTTTTTAATATTTTTTTTACATTCTCATTTTATGATAACCTTTCCATTGATACATTGAACAGAAAACGAAAAAAAAAGAATATAATTCAATTATATATATTATATTTATATATTATATATATATATATATATAATATTATATGAATTCATTACTATACATACATTATATATATATATATATATATATATATAAATAATCATTTGTTATATAATAAAAATAATAATTTTTTTTTTTTTTATATCCTTTTTTTTTTTTTTTTTTTGAGAATTTATATATATAAAACTTTTTTTATGTAATAAATTTGTATATGAAATTCTAATATAGTTATTATTTATGCATTTTGCTTTTTTTTTTTTTTTTTTTTTTTGTTTTTTTTTAAAAAAATGAAAAATAAAAATAAGTATGATTATTTACTAAAATTATTATTAGTGGGTGATTCCAGCGTAGGTAAGGATCATAAAAAAAAAAAAAAAAAAGAATGGAAAGAAAGAAAGAAAGTGAAACATTTTAACGAAAAATATTTGATTTTAAAGATATTTAAAAACATGACACTATAATAAAGACTTTCGTATTATTTTTTTAATTTTTTTTTTTTTTTTTTTTTTTTGTGCTTAGGGAAGAGTAGTATATTATGTAGATACTCTGATAATCAATTTGAAGAGAAAGTTTTATCCACAATAGGTAACAGGAAAAAAAAAAAACAAAAAAAAAAACAAAAAAAAAAACAAAAAAAATACATATAAATGAATAAATAAATATATATATATATATATATAATATATATATACATACATATTGTATTCAATATTATATTTATGTGTCCATATGATTTACCAATCCTATTCATATATATATATTTTTTAAAACCCCTTTAACAAATCTGTAGGTATTGATTTTAAAGTAAAATATTTAAAAATCGATAATAAAACAATAAAAGTAGGAATATGGGATACGGCAGGTCAAGAAAGATTTCGAACCTTGACTTCTGCTTATTATAGAAATGCTCACGCAATTATTCTTGTATAGTAAGTGGAAAAAAAAAAAAAAAAAAAAATATGTATGTGAAGTGTACATATATATATATATATATAATATATATTATGTGCATATATATTTATATATTTATTTATGTGTATAACAATCCATATTCATTGTTATTTATTTTTTATTTTATTTTATTTTATTTTATTTTTATTTCCTCCTCCTCCTCCTCCTCCTCATATTAGCGATTGTACCGTTAGAGAATCCTTTGAAAACCTAGACGTTTGGATTAACGAGATAGATAAATATTCAACAAATAAAAACGCAATAAAAATGCTTGTTGCCAATAAAATTGATAAACCAAATCACGAAGTTACTAAAGATGAAGGGAAAAATTTCGCTTTTGAAAATAATATGCTCTTTTGTGAAACCAGTGCAAAAAATGATATTAATATAACATATTGTTTTGAAGAATTAATACAACAAATTTTAAATAATCCTTCCTTGTTAGAATTAAGTATTGTAACTAAAAATTTAAAACTTGGAAAGAAAGACGAAAGCCGATCAAACTGTGCTTGTTAATCTTACCTTTAAACGGGTGTTATGTGCACCCATATATATACGGACATGTGTTATATATATAAATATATATATTATAGTTTGTATATACCTTATTTATATGTTAATATATATATATATATATATATATATATATATAATATATATATATTCCATCTTATTTGTATATATATATATATATATATATATATATATATATATATATATATATATTTATATCCTTTTAACAACTATTTATTTATTTTTTTTTTTTTCCTTTTTTTTTTTTTTTTTTTTTGCCCATATTATGTGTCCATATATATTGTATGCTATAATAATATAATGCTTATAATTTTAATATATATACATACATTTATATATATATATTATATAATAGTGTTATTATTTTGCTTTTTATGAAATTTATATAGATTCTTATTTTAATAATTTTATGTGTTCATTTTCTGTTATTTTTTATTTTGTCTTTTTTATTCTTATGTTTATGGGTATATAATAAATATTATATTATATATATATTGAATATATTATATGTATGTGGATATATATATATAATATATATCTATATTTATTTGTATATGAAAAAATATATGTTAATATACTAATTATCATGTTTTTCTTTTTTCTTTATACGTATGATATAAATATTATATATATATATATATATATATATATATATATATATATATAATATATTTATATTTATTTTATTAATATTTTAATCTTTAATGAAAATAAAAGTACATTCTCTCTTTCATGTGTATATATATATATATATATATATATATATATATATATATATAATATTAATATTTATATATATGTGTATATCTATTTTATAATGTAATAATTTTTTTTGTAAATTTTAATATATATTTTAACAGATTTTATTTTTCTCACTTTTAATTTCATTAGATTTAATTCTTCATTTATTTTTTTGAATGTTAAAATAAATATATTTTATATATTTATATATTTTGGCTTTTATGATATATTATATATATATATATATATATATAAAAAAAAAAAAAAACAATTTTAAAAAGTAAAAAGTGTTAATTCTTAAAAGTTTAAAAAATAGAAAAGTTCAAGGAACAAAGTTAAATTGAAACACCTGTTTTTTATTATATTATAAATATATATAAATATATATATATATTATATGTATACATAATATATAATATATTTATTATTTATTGGGTATATAAAAATATATTTAAACATGTATTATTATTAAGAATATATTAATATATATAATATCAAAAATTTATATTTTC
The DNA here is from genome assembly GCA_900097035.1 of Plasmodium blacklocki (nom. inval.). NCBI lineage: Eukaryota > Apicomplexa > Aconoidasida > Haemosporida > Plasmodiidae > Plasmodium > Plasmodium blacklocki (nom. inval.). Next base: position 358,266 of record LT969557.1, read on the forward strand.
AATAAGTTATATATATATATATATATATATATAACAACCCCCTTCTAACATGTAAAATTATATGATAAAATAATTGTTTTTATTGTTTAAAAATTATTATTACAGTTTTTTCTTAATTCAAAAATATTGAACCCCTTTGTTTTGTTATCCATTTATTTTAATATATTATTATTTGTTTCGTAATCTCTCCTCTTTTTATTTTTATTTTTATTTTTATTTTATTTTTATTTTATTTTATTTATTTTTATGTTTTGTCCTAATATGCCATATAATGAAGATTAATATATTGAAGAAAGGAAAAAAATTTTATATTACAAATAATCATTTTAATTATGATATTAAACGACATTTTACAATATTTCAAAACTCATTTATAAAAACAAACGATATAGTTTATAGAAAAAACATTGATATTGTTTGTGCAAAAGATTTATTCTTTTATACAATTTTAAATGTAGATAGATATAAGTATTTTCTACCATATGTAACTGTAAGCATAAATATATTCATATTTTTAGAACGTATGCGGATGCTGTTTATGTGTGTACATATATTTGTTCATATAAATTTTTATATTTGTTCATGTAAATTTTTATATTTGTTCATGTAAATTTTTATATTTGTTCATGTAAATTTTTATATTTGTTCATGTAAATTTTTATATTTGTTCATGTAAATTTTTATATTTGTTCATGTAAATTTTTATATTTGTTCATGTAAATTTTTATATTTGTTCATGTAAATTTTTATATTTGTTCATGTAAATTTTTATATTTGTTCATGTAAATTTTTATACTTGATCATATATTTTTTTATATTTGTTCATGTAAATTTTTATATTTGTTCATATATTTTTGCACATTTATTTTTTAAAAATCATGAGCAATTGAATTATATATTTGTAGGATAGCAAGATAACAGAAAAAAACAAAGAATATTTTAAAGCTAATTTACAAATTGAGAATATTTTCTTTAAAGAAAAATATGATTCTTTAATTCAATTCATTTACCCAACAACAATTACAGTAATGAGACTTAAAAAAGAAAATAAATGAATGAGAAGAAATATAAGTATATTTCGTATATAAATGTGTAAATATATACATACATACATACAAACATACATATATATATATATATATATATATATATATTAATACTTAGACGTTGTTATTGCATTATTTTTTTTAATTTTTTTCTTTAGGTATCTAGCGAAGATACAAATATCTTTCATCACTTGGTATGTAGTAAAAATAAAGGAACAACTAATTAAAAATATAAACAGAAATATTAATATATACACTTATATATATATATATATATATATTCTATTCCTTTTATAGATAACCGAGTGGATAATTAAAGAAAAAAAGAATTGCATAAACATTGATTTTTATATAAATTTTAGAGTAACAAAAATGTTTTATATATATATATATATATGTGTAAATATACTATAATTTATGTATCTGTGAAATTCTCAAAATTTTAATAAGTTTACATTATTCATAAAGTATTCACTCACTCTCTCTTTTTTTTTTTTTTTTTGTTTAGTTGAAAAATAAAATATATCAAAATTTTATGAATTTATACATAAAAGAGTTAGGGAAAAAAATTTTATATTCCTTTATAAATGAATCAAAATCAAACAGTTATAAAAACACGGACGTTTTGCACTTGATAAAATAGTTTGAACAAATCATATTCCAAACAAAAAAAGAAAAAGAAAAAGAAAAAGAAAAAGAAAAAGAAAAAGAAAAAAAAAAAAAAAAAAAAATTTAACATGTATTATTTTATTTTATAAATGATTAAAAATATATATATATATATATATCATATCACATTTATAATAAATATATATTATATATTAATGTAATTTATCATTTTGATATTATACATATATATATTATATAATACTTTGATTATATACTAGTCTCATATATTTGCTTATAATATTCGTATGAAATATCTACCATTATGTAAATTTTTTTTAATTCGTTTATTTTTTATTTTTTTTTTAATTTCGTTAAAATTTTAAAAAACATTTAATTATGAAAATAACAAAATGTTTTATCTAAAAAGAATAAAAAAAATATATATATTTATATATATATTATGATATATATAATATTATAGAAATATTGGCCTTTTCAATAATTATAAATAAATAAATTAAATAAATATATTATATATATATTTTTTATACATAATAAATTTTTATTTTATGTGTATGGGATGAATTTATTATGTAAACCTAAAATATATATATATAATATGTAATTATATATTAATTATAATATTATGAATATAATATATATATATATATAATATATAATTATAACCTTTTTCAAATTCTTTTTTTTTCTTTTCTTTAATTGTATTTTTCGTATGACTGAGAAAAAAAAATAAAACCTAACCAAATATTATATATATTATAATACACATAAATATAAATAAATGTAATTTTATATATACATATTTTGTATGATATTATATATATATATATTTTATTGTTCCAAATAATCTTTTATTTATAATTAATATTATATTTATATAATAATATAAAATATATTATAGAATATACTTTTTTTTTTAAATTTTTGTTCGTTCTCAAAAAAAAAAAAAATATATTTAAAATAAAAATAAGAATAAAAACAAATATTATTTATTATTATTATATATATATATATATATATATTATAATTATTTATTTATTTAATAATATGTTCTCATATATTTTTTAAAGGAGTTCATTTAAATTTAATATTATAAAGGAAAAAATACAATCGAATTTTTTTTTTTTTTTTTTTTTTCTTTTCATTTTATTTTTTTTTTGTATATATTTATTTTTATAAAAAGAAAATATTATTCATATATTCATTTATGTTTATTTGTTTTTCTTCTTATTCTTACAAAGAATTAAATATTTCAAAAAGAGAAAAAAAAAAAAAAAAATAAATAAATAAAATACTAAAAAATAATAATAAAACAATAAAACAATAAAACAATAAAACAATAAAACAAAATGGTAAGGCCTTCACAGAGTATGTATGATAGACACTTGACGATTTTTTCTCCAGATGGGAATTTATATCAAATAGGTAAATAATAAATGGATGTATATATATATATATATATATTATATACATATTTATTACAATCATTAACAGTACAAATAATATTTGTAATCATTATATATTATTATTAACTGTTAACAATTTTTATAATTTTTAGAATATGCTATAAAAGCAGTAAAAAATACAAATATAACCTCTGTAGGAGTAAAAGGAGAAACTTGTGCTGTAATCATTTCACAAAAGAAAATGGCGACACAATATATTTCTCAAGATAAATTATTAGATTATAATAACATAACTAATATATATAATATAACTGATGAAATAGGATGCTCCATGGTAGGTATGCCAGGAGATTGTTTAAGTATGGTTTATAAAGCTAGATCAGAAGCATCCGAATTTTTATATAGTAATGGATATGATGTAAATGCCGAAACGTTATGTAGAAATATTTGTGATAAAATACAAGTGTATACACAACATGCCTATATGAGACTACACGCTTGCAGTAATATATATATATATATATATATGAATATATGTTTATATATTTTTGTATAAATGTGTGGATTATGCTATACTAGGAACAAAAAAAAAAAAAAAAAAAAAAAAAAAAATTACCTGAACGGGTCATATAAATATATACATATTTTTTTCATTTAATAATTTATTTTATTATATTATATTTTATATATTTAATTATTTATTTATTTTTTTTATTTTTTTAGGTGGAATGATTATTGGCATGGATGAAAATAACAAACCTGAACTTTTTAAATTTGATCCTTCTGGTTTTTGTGCAGGATATCGCGCTTGTGTTATTGGAAACAAAGAACAAGAGAGTATAAGTATTTTAGAAAGATTATTAGAAAAAAGAAAGAAAAAAATACAACAAGAAACAATAGATGAAGATATACAAAACACGATCATTTTGGCAATTGAGGCTTTACAAACAATTCTGGCATTTGATTTAAAAGCAAGCGAAATAGAAGTAGCAATCGTATCAACAAAAAATCGTAATTTTACACAAATAAGCGAAAAAGAAATAGATAATTATTTAACATATATAGCTGAGAGGGATTAAGAAACACACATATATATATATATATATATATATATATATATATATATATATATGTGACAATATTTGTGTCAGATAAAATTTTTTAAAAAAGTTCATAATGTTTTTAATTTTTTTTTTTCATGTATGGTTATATAAAATCATCCTTTGTATTTTTATTTTTTTTTCCCATTTATATATGCATATGTTATGACCATTTACATAAATATATGTATACATACATACATATATATATATATATATATATTATGTAAAGTTTAAAACTCAAGATGATATATTCATTATGAATATTTTTTTCTTTTTTTTATAAAAACAAGAAATGATTTATAATTATATTTATATGCGTTATAAATTTTAAGACTAAAAAGTTTATTTATACGTGTATATATATATATATATATATATATGAACAAGGTATATAAAAAAAAAATATAAGAATAAATAAATAGATAAATAAATAAAGAAGTAAATCAAAATATATATCAATTATACCAATGTTATCTTATTTTTTAATTAAAGAAAAAAAATAGAAATGAATATTTGTTCCCATACATTTAATTTAAGACGTTACAGAAATGTAAATATAAAAAAAAAAAATTAAAATATATATACATATATACATATATACATACATATATATATATATATATATATTTACAAAATATCATAAAAATTAAAAAAAACAATTAAAAAATAATAAATAAAATGGGGTATGGATATATTATTTTCCTTATAAAGAAAAGACTTCAAAATTAAATAACGATTATAATAAAACGTAAAATTATTTATCAATATTACAATTATATATATTAAAAATAAACACATTTGATATATATATATGTGCATATTTTTTTGTTATGTTTCTTTTATTTTTACGTTTTAATAAGATACCTGCTATAGACCCCTTTTTTTAATTAATATGCTTATAATTTCTATTTTGTGAGTACATACTCCTATTATATAATTCTTCTGAACAGTTGTTATAATTCATAAAATTATTATTCTTAACGTTCATATCCATAAAAATAAACATATTGTATATATGTATATATATGTACGCGCCCATATAAATTTATTAAGGTTAATAATATTCATATGTGTATGCTATTTTTAAAATGGTAGAATATGTTATTTATTCCCTTATTTTCTTACATTGAAGAATCGTCATGATTGTAAAAATTACTCTATAAAATGAAATATATAAATTAATACATATATATATATATATATATATATATATATATATATATATATATATATATATATATACATAGATACATATATATATTATTAATTTCTTTTATTTTACCGTTCTTCGTTGAGATGATCTATCATAAGATGGAGGAATGTTGGGAGGAGGAGGAGGTAATTTCCATGATTTCCTTTCAGAACTAATTGTAAAATTATTCATATCAAAATTTCTTGAAGTATCTTTTGTTGATGCATATGGATCTTGCATTTCTGAATGATTCTTAATATTTTTCTCACTTTTTCTATCATCCATTTTTAATTTCATATCATAATCTGTCCTTCCTCTTTTATCATATCTTTTATTTGAATACATATCTCCTCTTCTATTCATTTCATGAGAATCTTCTCTTCTTCGTTTAACATTTCTATGGTCATTCATCAAACTATTTCTTTGATCATTCATCATACTATTTCTTTGATCATTCATCATGCTATTTCTTTGATCATTCATCATACTATTTCTTTGATCATTCATCATGCTATTTCTTTGATCATTCATCATACTATTTCTTTGATCATTCATCATACTATTTCTTTGATCATTCATCATACTATTTCTATGATCATTCATCATATTATTTCTATGATCATTCCTCATATTATTTCTTTGATCATTCCTCATATTATTTCTATGGTCATTCCTCATACTATTTCTATTATCACTTCTGTGATCATTTCTGTGATCATTTCTATGATCATTTCTCATACTGTGACCACCCCTCATACTATTATTATCATTTCTCATACTGTGACCACCCCTCATACTATTATTATCATTTCTCATACTATGACCACCCCTCATACTATTATTATCATTTCTCATACCGTGACCACCCCTCATACTATTATTATCATTTCTCATGTTATTATTATCACCCCTCATGCTGTTATTATTATCACCCCTCATGCTGCTATTATTATCACCTCTCATGCTGCTATTATTCCTCATGGGCTTATATGAAACATTTGCATGCGATGCAGATACATTATTATTAAAATTTTTATGATCATTCATATTTGAAACACCGTAATTTCTATAAAGAGATGACGTAATATTTTTTCTATTTGTGCCTTCCCTTTGGTTTTCATTTTTTATATATTTTTGATTCTTGTCTTCTCTTTTGGTGTTATCATAATTATTATTGTGCATACTATTTCTAATGTTGTTATCATTTCTATAAGATTTGTTAAAATTATTTTGTATATTATTTGTGGCATGTTTATATAAGACGCTGTTATTATTTGTATTATTCTTATGACGATTTATATTTCTTTGATTGTTCATGTTATTCATATTGTGACGATGATTATTATTAATTGTATTCACAAGTTTATAGGATTCATTTTTTGGTGTTGGTAATAAAGGAGGTTTATTTTTATTATCACCTAGAGTATAAAGACCATTTTTGTTATATTTTTTTTTCATAATTCTTTTTGAATTATTATCATTTGTATTATCTTCTTCATATTGTTTATAATTTTTTTTAATATAAAAATTTACACACAATTTATTAAAATCTGTATTGATAGTTGTAACAAATTTATTATAAATGTTTGTTAAAATATTATATTCAAAAAATACATTTACATCATTATTCAAATGAAAAAAATCAAGTGGATTAAATACTGTTTTCCATAAATTATCATTAATACATGTTTTATTTTTTATCATATTATTTATATTATTTTGATAAATATAATAAGATGATATTATATTATTATTCATATTATTATGGATACTTGAAATTTTCTCATTTTTAATATGTTTCGATGTTTTTAAATTATTAACATATAATTTATATCTCATTTGATTTATATGTTTTATCTGTTTATTTAAAGATGTATAAGACTTTTTTGGCTCGTCAAAAACAGAGTAATATGTTTTTTTTAAAAAATGATAAGAATCTATTTTATAATCATATTCCATATGTGGTATCAGAACAACTAATTCTTCTGGTATCGTAATTGTTTTTTTCTTTTTTAAAACAAATGAAAAAAATTTACAATTTTTTAAAAATTCATTATACATAAAATGATATCCATATACTAAAGGATAATAACCATTTATAATATCTTCTATATGAAATATCGTATTTATTTTTTCTTCTTTTTTTATATGTTCATAAAAACAAAATATTTCCATTAATTTTTTTAAATTTATTTCATACAACAATGGAAAACGTATTATATTTATTAGGCCACTTTTTTTTATATTATCATTAGTATTTATATATTTTATTATTTCTATATCTTCAATAGTAGAAGTATTTACATCATCTAGCAATTCATTGATCTCTTTATCTTTATTATGATCATCTTCAAATATATCTCTTATATTATTATCTTCATCTTCTGAGTACTTTTCTCTTTCTCCTTCATTGTTATCATCACTATAATCTGCATTACTATCATCATCAAAAATGAAATTATTATTAATAACACCATCCTTATTATTATTATTATCATTATTATTATTATTATTATCATCATCATTATTATTATCATCATCATTATTATTATTATCATCATTATTATTATTATCATCATTATTATTATTATCATCATAATCATCATTATTATTATTATCATTATTATCTTCTAAATTTATATCAGAAGAATTTATTAAATTAACATTTACATCTTTTTCATTTGCATAATCTCCTTCTTCGTTTTCACCATCGTATTCATCTTGTCCGTTTAAATTATTATATTCTTCATAATTTATGGTGTCATCTACATTATCATCTATATTATTATCATCTATATTATTATCATCTATATTATTATCATCTATATTATTATCATCTTCATTATTATCATCTTCATTATTATCATATACATTATTATAGTCTTCATTATTATCATCTACATTATTATCATCTACATTATTATAGTCTTCATTATTATCATCTACATTATTATCATCTTCATTATTATCATCTACATTATTATCATCTACATTATTATCATCTACAATATTATCCATGTTCCCATTATGATCATTCTCCACATTATTGAACATTAAATTCTTGAGAGAATTAATCGTATCATGTATGCTTTCCTTTTTAAATCCATCATTATCATTTGAATAAATTTCATTGTCGTTTAATGACATATCATTATGTGTTAAGTCATTCGTATCATCTGGCTCATTTTTATTATTTTCTTCCTCGTCATCATTTTCTACAAAGTTTTTTAATTTTTCGCATGTCCAGAATAAATGAATATTTGTATTTTTCATACTTATGTAGGTAATCTCGAGAGTTAGAAGAATTATAAAATAATATATTCTTAAGGTCGTCACTTTATCGTTATATTTGAGTTGTATATCGTTGATATTAAAACTCAGGCCTACAAAAATATATAAAAATATGAAGGATGAAAATATATGTATAACAGGAAGGTTTTTATATATACATTTATATCTTTAAAAATAATTAAACAGTTGTAGGATAAAAGAATAAACAAAAAAAAAAAAAATATACACATATATATGATAATATATATATGATTTATTTTAATTTTATTACCAGGAAGTATCAAAAAAACAGTCTTAAAAAAGTTCTTTGGGAAATAAGACTTTAAGTTAAATAAGTTTGCATTAAATATAATATGCACATTTTTGTTTGCATACTTTTCTTTAAATTTTCTTGTAAAATCAAAGGGGCCATCTTTTATTGGTACATCATCTATTTCTGTTTTTTCATGTAATGATTTGTTTATTTTTTTTTTTTCTAGATCTTTCAATAATAAGTTCACTTGAAATTCCGTTAGCGTGCCTTTAAAGAAAAAAAAAAAAAAAAGGAAGAAATATATAGAAATATATACATATGTATATAATATGTGAGCACTACACTTTTCATAGTAAAAGAATAGTTACAACACCAAAAAAAAATATATATATAAATATAAATATATATATATAGATAGATAACATATAAATGTATTTTTTTTTTTTTTTTTTTTTTTTTCTTCTTTGAACTCACTTGCTATGTATATATTAGATGATGCATATGCTTCAATTATATAATATGAAAAAGATAAATTCTCATCACCTATTATTAATACATTTTGATCACACAAATCATTATCAGCATCATCTTCTTCCTCTTCTTCTTCTTCATCATCATCTTCTTCTTCTTCATCTTGTTGTTCTTTTTTTTTTTTTTCGTCATCTATAATGCTTGCATTAATATCATCAACATCATTATTTTTATTCTTTGCCTTTTCATTATTAGGATCTCCCTCTATAGTACTACCACTCTCGGCATTCATATTTTTAATATTTTAAAAATATAATTAAAATATATAAACTCAAAAATATAAAATAAACCTTATATATTTTAAATGTATACAAATTATAAAAAATTTCAATTTATATACATATATATATATATATATATATATATGTTTATTTATTTATTTATATGTTAGCTTCAATTTTCTTTTTTTTCAATTATTTATTTTATTTATTTATAAATATATATTTAATTTATATTTATATACATACAATGTGGTAATATAAGAAATTTTATAATATATAAATTTATTTTTTTTATTCCTTGATAATATATCGAAAAATTAAATTTATATAAAGAATATCATTAAAAGTTTGGATAATTGTATTTATAATTATATTATATATTATAAATATTATTATATTATATTATATATATATATATATATGCAATATAAAAACTTATATAATATATGAAAGGATATTAATATATATATACATATAATATAGTAATATATATAAATAATATTTTTATCTTATATACTTTATTTATATGTTTCATGTGCTAATAAATTTTAATTATATATATAAGGGGAAAAAAAAAATAATATAATATATAATAAAATTATATTAAATTAAATATAATAAAATAAAATGGGGCTTGCCTTACCTATATAATATTTATATCTATAATATGTACATATTAAATATTTATATATATATATATATATATATATTATATAATACCTTTTAAAAATATATTTCAACTATTATATAATATATATTATTTTGTATAATTTCTCATCCCATGAAATAATAAATATATAAGGATTTTTTCGATTTTTTCAATTTTTTCGATTTTTTCAATTTTTTCAATTTTTTCAATTTTTTTCAATTTTTTTAAGTTTTTCATTTTTTATTTTTAATGGGTTATAAGGATTAAAATAAAAAAATAAATATATAATACAAGATATATAATATATATATATATATATATATATATATTTATTTATTTATATTTATTTATTTATTTTTATGTTTCTCCTCTCCAGGTGTAAATAATTTTTTTTTTTTTTTTATTTTATTTTATTTTAATTTAATATAATATTTGTATTTTTATAAGTTAAAGGTTAATAATATAATAAATACATATACAGAATAATTAATATATATATATGAAAGGATAATGATAGTCCCCGAGAATAAATAAATGAATAAATAAATATATATATATATATATATATATATACAATATATATGTATATATATATATATATTTTTTTTTTTTTTTTTGTGTAATAGACTAATATACATATCTATCACTTGTTATAGAATAAATCTTTTTAATTTCTTCAGTATATTTTTCAACGTCTCTTTTATTTAACACTAGAGGTACTTGCTGACCAGAAGTTGTTAAAATTAATATATGAATAAATGTATTTATATTTAATGATGATATATTTTTATTATAATAATTTATATAACTCTGAAGAGAATTTTTATTATTTGTTAAATACTTAAGTCTGTTGGTATATTTTTCCATTTCAATTAATTCAATAAAGTGTTTTAAATTTTTTACATGTATATTATTTACTTTAAGTACTATAGAATCATTATAATAATATCCTGTTGTTATTTTTGTTGGTAATATATTTTTCAATATAACTATTTCATCTTTACTTTTTTTTTTAAAATGATTATATAACATTAATTTATTAATTTCTGGGCTTTGTGTATACAAATATAAACTTCTTGTTAATATAGAAAAGACAATTCCACCGTATATAAAATATTTATTTCGTTTGTCCCAGTTATGTTGTTTTAATAAATATTTTACTTTATATAATTTTACTATGACACTTTTTATTTTTTTATTTCTTACTATTTTAATTATACATATATCATTTATAAATTTCTCGTTAAATAAATATTGAAAGCCTACTGTTTCATCGTCCCTTAGTATGACTGTCCCATCGTTGTTAATGTGCTTACCATCTACACTCAGAATTATGTCATTCGTTTTTAAACCATAGCAACTCTTTTCATCCTCACTATGCATATTATAATAATAATAATTATTATTATCGCTGTATATTTGTTTTTTATCACTCCTAATATTGTTTGCGTTCAAAATATATGTGCAGTAGTCTGTATCCCTCTTTGGGTTATCCGTATGGTCATCATTTATATTATGGTGTTTATCATCCACATTGTGGTGTATATCATCCACATTGTGGTGTTTATCATCCACATTGTGGTGTATATCATCCACATTGTGGTGTATATCATCTACATTATGATGTTTATCATCCACGTTGTGGTGTTTATCATCTTGTTTGCTCATATGGCCTTCAAATACCTCCGTTATCAATATTCCAACGTTTGGTTTTATTTTTTTTTTTCTTTCCAGTTCTGATAACCCCAAGGCTTCACGTAGGTAAGCATTTTCTAGAGGTTCGTACTTGACCCCCAAAAAAGCGTATCCTATATAGTCTTTATTTTTATGTATGTCTAAAAGGAAATGACTAATTATAATACTTGGTATAATGTAAGATATATTATTAGAAGCTTTGTACGATTGAAAACAAATACCTGCAACTTTCCCTTTGACAAGAGCTGGGCCTCCGCTATTTCCTGGGTTTAGAGGGGCATCTATTTGGGTTAACAAAAATCTTATCAAAGAAATATAAAATAAAATAAATATAAAAATAAATATATATATATACATATATATATTATTAGTGTTGTCCATACTTATAATTTGAATGTTTATAATACTGCACATCTATTCTACTTACAATACCTTCTGTTACACTTAACTTATCACCCCCTGCTGGATAACCGATAGTTATAATTTCATCTTTTAAAGAAGGGAGAGGTCCAAAATGAAGAGCATACACATCATCAAAAAAAGTTTTATCTTCAACTGTAAGGATTGCTATATCTACATCATGAGCCACGTATAAAATCTTCGACTCATATTTTCCAGAATTTCTACAATGAAGAAGATGACATTATTTTCAAAACTAAAACATTCAGCGGATATTATAATATTCACAAATACATATATAAATATGTATTAATGTATAAATATATATATGTATAAATGTATATATGTATAAATGTATATATGTATAAATGTATATATGTATAAATGTATATATGTATAAATGTATATATGTATAAATGTACACAGGTGCATGTTTATATGTTTATATGTTTATATATTGATTTAACCCGTGCTTTCTTATTAATATCCTGGTACCATAAGAAATATTGTGAGCATTTGTTAGAATTAAATGACCCTCAATAATAAAACCCGATCTGCCAAAAAAAAAAAAAAAAAAAAGCAAATATTCATATATATCACTTTATGTATATATTCATATTATTAGTCTTATTTGTAATATTTTCTTTCACATTCAAATAATACATAAATATATACATATATATATATATATATATATATATATATATATAACCCTGTTATGCTTTTAGGTGGATCGTTCTGCCATATCATTTCAAGGCTAGGTTCTGTTATATCCACATATAATTTTACAACACCTTTGAAATATTTTTTAAATGAATTACCTTCCTCTTTTATATTATTATCTTCTTCTTTTACTTTTCTTTCTCCTTCTTCTTCCACTGGAATATCTTTTATTCTACGACTCAAAGATATGTTTTCTAAATTTTCTAAAAGTCTTTCATTTATTATAGACTTATCTTTATTATTCTTGTTCGTAGTCATTTTGACTTTCTCTTTATGTGGCGATGAGCGTAGGAAATATTCCTCTACAAAAAAAAAAAAAAAAAAAAAAAAAAAAAAAAAAAATATATATATATATATATATATATACATATACATATATATATGTGTGTCCATATAAATATCCTTTATGTTTTATTTTTCCTTACTTGGAAAAAAGGGCAAGACTCTCCGATTGGACATATCCATATTTACATCTACACTTTTTTTTTTATTTTTTTTCATTAAACGCTTTTTAATTGAACTTATCATAGACGGTGTGAGATAATTCTTAATTTTTTTTTTATCATAACGAACAATATGAAATTTAATTTGCCCAATTTTGTTTTTGTTTTTTTCATTATTTGGAGAATGCTTTGTTAATTTTGGGTTTTTTAAGTTATCATTTAATGGATTCTTTTTTTTTTCATTTAATATATTTTCTTTAACATTAAAATGTTGTACTGAATTAAGTTCATTTATTTTATTATTACTTTTTTTTCTCTTATATATATATTTATTATTTTTTTTTTTTTTCTCATTTTTTAAGAATTTATCATTATTAAAATGATGAACTACATTTTTGTCATTGAATTGTTTGAATGAGCATAAAATATTCTTTTCATATTTATTAAGAGTATTAGATTCATTATAGAAATGAGGATTGTTCCTCAATCTGTTGTTTAACATATGATCATTAGTTTCATTATTATTAATATCTGACATATTTTCATATTTTATATTATGGATTATTTGTTCCTTTTTTTTTTTTGGATTCTCATAAGATAAGTATTTTTTTTTTTTATATATATAACTATTGAGTGGACTATATAATATATCTTGTTCCTCCAATAAATTATGTTTTTTTCTCATATTAGTATCATTTTTTTTATTATCATATTTATTTTGTAACATATCTACAATATCAATCATTTCAATATTTCTTTCATCATTCAATATACGACATAATATGTTCATATTGTCATCTATCCTTTTTAAATAAGTCGATATAATTTCTTCTTCTTCTTCTCTTTCTCCTGAACAATTCAGAAAATTCTTCGTATCACATCGGGTCCTTAAAAAAATTAACATTATTATCATTAAAATGATTTTACAATATGTAGGTGTACAAATAATATCCATCTTTACACATAAAAAAAATAAATAAATAAAAACATATATATATATATATATATATACATATACATGTGTGAACATAATAAAATATATCCCTTCTTTTATATCTTTCTATACGGTGAACAAAAATAACTACCACAAAAATTGTTTTAATAGACAATAATTACTTATTATTATTCTTTTTTTTTTTTTTTTTATATTTCCTTTTATACCTTCATCAAAAACTGAATGCACCAAATTGCATTTAATCAGTCTACGTCCCAAAAATACTCAAAAAAAAAAAAAAAAAAAAAATTAAAGTAAATAATAGCAACATATATAAGTTAAATTTCATAAGAAATACTTTTACTCTTCTTGATATTTCTCAGCTTGGATACTTATAGAAGAAAGTAAAATAGGAAAATTACGAGATATCAAGGAATACAAACATACATATATATATATATATATGTATGTATATATGTATGTATGTCCTGCTTATTGTTGGTGATTTTAAAAGACACACATAGGTAAGAATAATAATTCTTCAAATATAAATATAAACCTATATATATAATATATATATTTTTATTTATTTATATATTTATATCTTAGAATTAATAAAAAAATTAAAATAAAAAAAAAAGGAAAAGGTGCCCAAGTAAATAATTGAACCTTAATAAGAATAAATGTACAAGGGATAAAAAATATTTTGGGGTCATAAATGGGAACGATATAAAAAAATATAAATGTATAAACATATATACACAAAATTTACACATATATATATATATATATATTTATTTATTTATTTATTCATTTATTTATTTATTTATTCTTCATTTTTTTCTTTGTCGCTGTCTCCCTCCTTTTTATCAAAAACATTAACATTTTTATTTATTTTGCCTAAGATATTCGATATATAACTAGGATCTTGTATTAATGAAGATGCAGATTGTTCCTTTTCTTCACCTTCGTTTATTAAATTATTATTATTATTATTATTATTATTATTTTCATCTTTATGTTCAATGTCCTTATAAATATTTTCATTAATAATATCTTTGGAAGTATCTTCAATATTTTCTTCTTTATCAATTTTAAATACTTTTTCATAGCTTTCATTTTCTTTTTTTTCCTTCGATTCTTCTAATTTATTTTCATCATTTTTATCAAAATTATTTTTATAATTTTCATTCACAAGTGCAAAATTGTCATCTTTTTTATAATAATTAAGAGAATTATTATTATGACCACAACAACTACTATTATTATTATTGTTATCATTATTATTGTTGTCGTCATTATTGTTGTCGTCATTATTGTTGTCGTCATTGTTGTTGTCATTATTATAACTTGTTGTATCTTTATTTTCTGATTTATTCTTTTCTGTATATTCCCTTAATGATAATATTAATGCCTCCTTTAACTCATTATCTATATCTTTCATATTTTCGATTTCTTCAATTGTTGGCAAGTCATTATTATTACTTGTAATATTATTAGGATGATGATTACTACCTGTGTTTATGTTATTACTCCTATTCATATTTTTATCCATATGTTGGCTTTCTTCAAGAGATAGTTGCATAGCATTCAGAAGTTGATCATCATCTTGAATATTTCCTATATTAAAATCATTATTATTTAAAAAAGAATTCAAAACAAATTTACTTAAATTATTTTCATATTCTGGACATTCAATAAATCGACAATTATCATTATTATTTACACTCTCAAATAACATCATTAATTTATCTCTATTCTTATCTATATTACCAAAGCTTATTATATCTACAGATATGTTATTCTTTTTTAATTGCTTCCCAGTATTTATTAATTGTTTTTCATTTACATTAAATGGACTTCCTATAAATAATATTATCTTCTGTTCCAAATTCTTATCTACTCTATGCTTTAAAGCTAACTGGGCTATTAACAAACTTCTTATTATATCACATGTACCATCTAGTTTTATATCATGAATGCATGAAAGTAATTGACCTATATCATTCGTTAGCGATACCTTTACTTTTATTTTATCGCCAGCCATCATTAATATGCCTATGTTGTTTTTGTAGTGTAAGCTAGTCTTATTACAACACAAAACATTCACACAATCGATCTACAAAAAAAATAAAAAAAAAAAAAAAATATATATATATATATATATATGGAATATGAAATATATAAGAATATGTCAATATATATATATATATATATTTTTTTTTTTTTTTTTTTTCATCAAAACATGTTGCACTCATAAAAGGTAAAAAAAAATATATATTTCTATATTTATGCGTCATTGTGACACAATATTATACATAAACATATATATATTCAATATATATATTATATATTATATATTATCATTTTATATTGTTTATAATGCCTTTTTTTTTTATTTTACCTGTGATAAAAATCTGTTAGGGACTATATCTTCATTTCTATTATAATCACTATTATCTATACATATTATAGTAGCTTCGATATTGCTCATTTTCTTTATTTATCAATATTTAAAAAAAAAAAATAATATAATAAATAAAAATTATAAATAATGATAAAAAAAAAAAAAAAAACAAGTAAAAAAAAAAATATAAAATATAAAATAAAAAAAAGGAAATCTTATTTTATATTCATAAGGTATATATTATTTATAAAATATAAATATATAATAAAATATTATCCTTAATAAAAAAATATTAGAGTACATATAAAATTTTATATTATATATAAAAAAAAAAAATTTCTATTTATATATATATATATATATATATATATATAATAATATGTTTAAAAAATATAATAATGTTTTTTATATTATTATATTATATTATATTATATATAAATATTATATACTACATTTATTTCTTTTTATTATTGTAAAATGGAAAAAATAAAAAATATTTTTTTTTTCTCTTTTTATAAAATTCACAAATTATATAACATTTCCATTTTTTCATTTCATTTGATTTATATATATTATATATTTTTTTTTTTTTAAATATTGTGTTTACATAAAATACATTTATTATTTTGTATAAATATATATAAATATAATTTTGAATAATATTTATATACAAATTGATTAACAATTAATTATTCATATATATATATATAAATGATTACATATATATGTTTATATATATGTTTCATGTTTTAAAGGTATTTCATTTTTATATATTTATTAAATATTTTGTATTTAATTTTTATTATTTTATCTTCCAAATTAAAAAAATATATATATATTTATTATATATATATAAATATATAATTATTTATTTGTACACTCAAATCGATGAGAAATATATATTAATTCATTCTGTTTATATGCATATATAATATAATATATATATGTTATATATATATATATATATATATATATATATATTTATATAATAAATTAAAATTAAAGGAACCCACTCCAAAAAAAAAAAAAAAAAAAAATTAAAATAATAAATAAATAATATATATTTATATATACATTTTAAAGTGAAAAAATAAAAACAATAAAAAAAAAGATTTGCACACCTTAAAAGTAACATATATATATATATATTATATATTTATGTTTATGTAATTTATTTTATCGAGTTTTCTTTAAAGAAGAAACCTTTAATATTGTTATGCAAAAATTGTTAAGATACTATCCTTTATTCAATTTTAAAAGAATACATAAACATAATTATTATTTTTTTAAAAAAATGGAAACCACAGATACTAAAAGAGAAGAACAAGAAATTGAAGAAAAAAAAGCTGAAGAAGAATCAAAAATAGAAGATGTAGATAAAAGATTAAATGATATACTTTCCATATCCTCCGAATGTATTCAACCGGATGAATTGAGAGTTAAATTATTATTGAAAAGAAAATTAATTTGTTATGATGGTTTCGAGCCATCAGGCCGTATGCACATAGCTCAAGGTAAAAAATAAAATATAAATATATACATATATATATGTATATATATGAACAAGTCATATAAGTAAATGCACACATATTTTTTACATGACTTGTTCAGGTATTTATTTTTATAATTTCTTCCCATTTTGGCTATTTATTATATATTTCTATTATTATTGTTTAATTCCCCTACACTTCCATTTATATATCACATATATATATATATATATATATATATATATATATATATTTTTTTTTTTTTTTTTTTTTTTATAGGATTACTTAAGAGCATTATTGTAAACAAACTGACGAGCAACGGATGCACATTCATATTTTGGATTGCCGACTGGTTTGCTCATTTGAATAATAAAATGTCTGGGGATTTGAAAAAGATAAAGAAGGTTGGTAGTTACTTCATTGAGGTATGGAAGAGTTGTGGAATGAATATGGAGAATGTTCAATTTCTTTGGGCAAGTGAAGAGATAAATAAGAAGCCAAATGAGTATTGGTCATTAGTTCTTGATATATCTAGAAGTTTTAATATTAATAGAATGAAAAGATGTTTAAAAATTATGGGAAGAAGTGAAGGAGAGGAAAATTATTGTTCTCAAATTTTATATCCATGTATGCAGTGTGCTGATATTTTTTTTTTGAATGTTGATATATGCCAACTTGGAATAGATCAGAGGAAAGTAAATATGTTGGCTCGAGAATATTGTGACATAAAAAAAATAAAAAAAAAACCTGTAATCCTTTCCCATGGTATGTTGCCAGGTTTATTGGAAGGACAAGAAAAAATGTCCAAGTCTGATGAAAATTCAGCTATCTTTATGGATGATTCAGAGAGTGACGTTAATAGAAAGATTAAAAAAGCATTTTGTCCTCCTAATGTTATTGAAAATAATCCTATATATGCCTATGCAACGTCTATAATATTCCCGTCCTATAATCAGTTCAACTTAATAAGAAAGGAGAAAAATGGAGGTACGAAAAAGGAAAAAGAAAATATGTACATATATATATATATATATATATATATATATATATATGTGAATAAATCATGTATATATTTATATACTTTTTTTTTGATTTTTAGGAGATAAGACATATTACACATTGCAAGAACTTGAACATGATTATGTTAATGGTTTTATACATCCTTTAGATTTGAAGGATAATGTTGCCTTGTATATTAACAAATTACTTCAACCAGTTAGAGATCATTTTCAAAATAATATCGAGGCAAAAAATTTATTGAATGAAATAAAAAAATACAAAGTGACCAAGTAATTTTTTTTTTTTTTTTTTTAAAACTTTATATAAATTAAAATTGTTCTTCCTTGTATATTTTTTATGTTGTTTTAGAGATTCCTCTTCATAATTTAATATTTTAACGTTTAAAAAAAAAAATATATATATATATATATATATATATTTAGATATATTTATATTTTCATGTTGTTACTTTTATGTATAACTAATTAATATATATAAATTTATTTATATGTATATTTTTTTTTTATTTCCCCGTATTAGTTGCATTAGATGCATTTAATTATATATACATATGTGTATATATATGTATATATCATGTTTTTTTTTTCTTTTTTTTTAATTAATATTTAATCATATGTGTGATTATAAGTTATTATATAAATATATATATTTTTTATTAAATTTTTTTGAAGATACTTATAAAACTAATTATAATATATTCTATTTATGAACTTTTTATTTCTTTTAAATTTTTTAATTTTTTATATTTAACAAATTATCACATAATTTTTGTTATATGTAAAATTTTTATATTTAGATAATACCCGAGAGGGTATAGTAAAAAAAAAAAAAAAAAAAAAAAAAAAAAATATATATATATAAATATTTTTAATATGACATTTAATAAAAAATTTTAGTTGTTTAATATATTAACAAAATGAAAGTTATAATATATATTTAATTCTATATATATATATATATATATATGTATATATTAATAAATGTTATATTTTTCATTTTAAAGTTATCATAAAAATATATATTATTAATATGACAACATATATTATATATATATATAATATATATGTGTACGTTTTTTTAGAAACATGAAATGAAAATTAGTAATTTTATATTTGGTAGAATTATCGATTCTTATAGTTATATTGATAAAATAAAAGAACGTTTAGAATTTAATAGAATAAAAAAACACTTTCAAGATGCCCATGTTCTTGATAAATTTTTGAATAATTATAAAAGCAGCATAGAATATTATCGCGCAAAAATAAAAAAAAGTGTACATTCCATATTGAGAAAACACTATATATCCTTTGACAAGAATGTAGATGAGGATTTAATATTTGTTAATAAGTATGTTTATTATGAGATAAAAAATGAAGACTGTATTATGATATGTCGAAAAAGATTGAAAAGAAATTTTATTAAAAGAAAAAGAGAATGTATAGGAAAAAAGAAGGAGTATAAAGAAAATAAATATATATATGATTATTGTTATAATTCATTGGATGAATTAAAAAAGAGAAAATATATATCTAGATATAAATCTGAAGTAGTTGTTATATTTCCTTCATATTTTTTTATTAAACATTTTAAAATTTTAAGGGATTTTATATTTTCTTTTATAATTGAGAGAAATGATAATCCTTTGAATTTTTGTTATATGTTTAAAGGGACCTTACCTATTAATGATATGTACATAAAAGAAAAAATAAATAAAAAAAATATTCCTTACATTTTGAAAAATATTTGTAATGAACAGTTTGTGTTAGAAAATCAACTGAATAAAAAAAAAAGAAGAAATAAAAAATTTACAAACATAGAATTGAATAATGATGTACATTTGAATGTTGAACAAAGTAAAACTATTCATTATAATAATAAGTGTAACAAATATATGTATAATAATTTTTTTATAAATAATAATAAGAGAAATAATATATTTGGATGCTATAACTTTATACTTCCTATTATTAATAGGTGTATTTTCCTCAAGGGAGGAATATCAAATGTGGAGTTTTTGAAATTTTCAAAAAAAGATATATTTTTTCTTACAACACATATAGATAAAAAATACAGGTGTAACCAATTATTTTTGAATGGGCCCAAGTGTTTTAAAAAATTGATATATGAAGAAAGAGAAGAAGAATATTTTTTAAATCTATACAAAAGTAAAGATACGAAGAAAACTTTCCTTTTGAGTGGTAGTCATTTGCATAATAAATTATTTTTATTGAACCTTCAAAAAGTATGCTCAAAAAAAAGAATAATAAAAAATAATTATATAATAAAACAAAGCAGACATCTTATAATTCATATGGTTCAATTAATTTCATGTCGTTTAAGAGGCAAATGTTTTTTAGAAAATTTCTATGAACATATTATTATATTATGTCAAGGAGAAAGAAATCATGTCGACATATATTTTATATCTACTAAGGATATTAATTATTTAATAAAAAGAATGAGGAATAAAAAATATAATAATAATAATAATAATAATAATAATAATAAATATATGAATAATAAAAAATATTTAAAAAATGAAAAAAAAAAAAATCACATTTGTTTGGACAAATATGATAATAATGATAATATATATAATAATAATATATATAATAATAATATATATAATAATAATTTATATAATAATAATATATATAATAATAATAATATATATAATAATAATATATATAATAATAATATATATAATGATAATATATATAATAATAATTATTATAATAAATTATATTTATATCACACTAAATGTAGGATAAAGATAAGAAAAATCGAAATTCCTATAGATTCAAAAATAAAAAAATTGTCTACATTAAAAAATTGTAACCTTCAAGATTTTGATATGACTAAATATGGTTTGGTACTTTATTTATATAAATATTTTTTGACACCTTTTATTTGTATAATTTACTTAAGAAATATATATATCAAGACATGTAAGAAAAGAGACAATGTAGTTATTAATAATATAGTTCACTGTACAAATAATAATAAATTATATAATAGTAATCATTTAACAAAGATTATGAAGATTGTTTATCTTCCTATAAAGAAAGGTACTATGTCATGTGGTATAAATAACAATTTTTATAGTCCGTTTATTTCTTTTGATATATGTAATACTTTTATAAACAACATAAAGTTACTATTACATTTAAAAAAAGGGGTCTTGTGTTTATCAAAAAATATAAATAAGTTCGAGGACAAAGATCTTCTTTCTTCTTCATCTACTTTATTTGAAAGTACCTATTTTAAGTATGATAAAGAATTACAAAAGATTTTTGAACTTCATAAGAACTTTTGTATTAAGGATGTTTTTTTAAAAACAACCGATAATAAAAAAATTGCTATTACGTTAGTATATAAGAGGAAGGATAATCATCATATATGTTATGGGAATCGTAATCATATAACAAGTACAAATACGAGTGGGATGAATAATATTAATGATTGTATAAAAAGTATATTTGATAATAGAAATAATAATTATGAGAAGGGAAGTAAAAATAAAAAATATATTGAAATTACGAATTTTTTTGATTATATAATAAATGAGGAAAAAAAAATAAATATCGCTAATAATAATAATAAAATATGTGGATATCATAACAAAACATATGATGATAAAAATAAAAAATGTTGTGATAATAACAAAAAATGTGATAATAACAAAACATGTGATGATAATAATAAAATATGTGGAGATAATAACAAAACATGTGATGATAATAACAAAACATGTGATGATAATAACAAAAAATGTGATGATAATAACAAAAAATGTGGAGATAATAACAAAAAATGTGGAGATAATAACAAAAAATGTGGAGATAATAACAAAAAATGTGGAGATAATAACAAAAAATGTGGAGATAATAACAAAACATGTTATGATAATAACAAAAAGTGTTATGATAACAATTTTGTAGATGATATATATTCTGTTAAGTGTGATAATATATACAATGATTGTCCAATAATTTTTCATTACAATTTGTTATCACAAATGAATATGGATACGTACAAAATTGTAAATTTTGAATCAAATGAAAAAAATAATTTGTTACTTCCTCATTTTATTTATCCTAGTAAAACTGTTATCCAGGTATACCCGTTCTATAATGAAATGAATTTATGTACATATAACGATGAATATTATTTTTATCTTTTAAACAACTTTGTCATATCATATTTTCATCTTAGAGGTTCAGGAGGGTTATTGTATCATAATGATGAAGAAGGTGTGAGAAAGAAATTTATAGGCAAAACTAAAGAAAAGAAAAAAATTCTTGATGACTTTATACAATGTATTAATTTTCTTAAATATAAAAACATAAGTAATACTGAAAAGATTTCTTTATATGTATATTCAAATTGTGGAATTATAGGAGGATATATTTTAGGACATATACATAAAATTGTAAAAAATATTATATTTGTGAATCCTTTATTAGATATTTTTAATAACTTAACAGATTGTAATAATCCGCATGTACCTTCAGAATATTTAGAATTTGGATCAATGAATATAAATGATTATAATATAAAAAAACATATACATATATGTATAAATAATAACAATAACAATCAAATCTACTGTGTATATAATAAACATGGTAAAGGATATTACAACAATGGTATCAGACGGAATACAAAATATATTAAAGGTCGATATATAAAAGGAATATACAAAAATGTTAGAAATAATAATAAAAAAAAAAAAAAAAAAAAAAAAAACAAATAGTATACCTTATTACTTATATACAATGTGTCCATATTATAATATATCTCCAAATTATAAAGAACATTTTTGTAATAATACAAACAATATATCAAAAGAAGTATTTTCCTTAAACAAGAATAATACTAATATGTTTTTCAAAAATAATATTCTTTTATATTTAAACAAACATGATATTATATGTTCTAATTATAATTCTATAAAATATTTTACAAAATATATACATTATAAAAATCTTACAATAAATTATTATTATTATTATGATCATCACTATCATCAGCATGATGAGCACCATAATGGTCAGAATACATTAGATCAATCCCATAAGGAACATAACAATAAACTGAACTTTATAAATTTTAAAAATTATAATGAGCAAAATGGAAATGAACATGAAAATGGAAATGGAAATGAACATGAAAATAAAAATGAAAATAAAAATAACAATAAAAATAACAATAAAAATAATAATAAAAATAATAATAAAAATGAAAACTTTTATATTTCTTTTTCTAATAAGGGTGGGCATAGTGGAAATGATTCTTCATCTGGTTATTTAAATAATATGTTGGATAAAATATTTTTACATTTTTTTATAAATTAATTTAATACTCATATTAAATGTAACACATAAGAGATGAGTTGCTACATGTTATAACAAATGGACATTCTATCAAAAATATGAATGTCCTAAATTGTATATATATAAAAAATATATATATAAAAAATATATATATAAAAAATATATATATATAAAATATATATATAAAAAATATATATATAAAAAATATATATATATAAAATATATATATATAAAATATATATATATATTTTTATTATTATTATTATTATTATGCCTTACAATTTATTTTCATATGTATAAATGAAAGGTCATTTGATTTTATATTTTTTTAAATGTAAAAATGCAAATAAATAATATATATATTAAATATATATGTTATTTATTTTTATTTTTCAAGTTATAAAACTTATTTATATGTATAAAATTATATTTTGTTATTATATATATATTTTTTTTTTTTTTTTTTGGGGGGGGGGGTCTTTCCTCTCTTCTAAAAATATATATATAATATATATTATATATATAATATAATACATACAATTTTAATATATATATTAATATTATTAATTATTTTAAAAAAAGATATATATTTCATTTTAATTTTTTTTGTGTAAAATTTATTCATACTTATATATTTAATTATATTTGTGAAAATTATGTAACATTTCTGTTTTTCTTTTTTATCTCCATTTGTATGTGATTTTGTTTATTATTTATTATAATTTTTTATTTTTTATTATTTATTGTTATTTATTTTTTATTATTTTTTATTATTTATTATTATTTATTTTTTATTATTTTTTATTATTTATTATTATTTATTTTTTATTATTTTTTATTATTTTTTTTTTTTGTTCTATATAATGGATAACAGTTTTGTTAATTTAATAAAAGATATAAAAAAAGATGACAGTATTAAGAATTTGGAAAAGAATTATCAGAAATGTATTAATTATTTGAAGGATTTAGATAAGAAGAAATCAAATGATAAGTTGTTTTTAATGAACTCAGTTGTTAAAGAGAAATCTTTAGTATTATTGAAATTGTTATATTTACAAATGTTTGGGAAAAAAATTGATAAGGAACATAATTTTTCTGTAATAGAGTTATTATCATGTAATAAATATTTTTTAAAAAGACGTGGTTTTTTTTTTTTGAATAATATAAGTGATAATGAAGATATAATTTTTTTATCTATAAATTTATTTAAGAAGGAATTATATAAAGATTCAATAAGTTCTATAGAATATAATACAAAAAGTACAGTATTAAGTTCCTTGTCGAATATAGGTACAAAGATAATAAAAGAAAATATTAATATCTTTAACAAGAATAATAATATGAATAATAAGAACAATATGAATATTATGAATAATATAAAAAGTTTCCATTCTAATAATTATTTTGATCCATCAAACGATGGAAACAAAAAGAATAATTTCACTTCCTTCCTTCAAGGTATAAATACTAACAATGATCAAAAAATTTTTAATACATTTTTAATATTAAATAGTATAAGTAATATATGTACTGATATTATGAGTAGTAATTTATACAATGATATATTTTTTCTTTTAAATAATTCAAATGTATATATTAGGAAGAAAACTATTTTATGTTTTTATAAATTAGTAATATCAAATTTAAACATCTTACATACTTTTTTTGATTTGTTAAAAAAAAATTTTGTCGCATTGTATAATAATGAAAATCAATCCTATGAAAAATTACCATATGATAATGTTGATTACACATTTAGAAATAATACTTGTTTATGTTGTTTAATAATTAATGTGCTCGCAGAGATATTTTCTTATCTAGAGAGAAGGCAAATGAAATGTGATATTCAACCTGTTAGGAACCATGAATATAAAGAAAGACATATTCATCTCATGAGTAGGAATAAAAAAAAAACTCATGAGCAAGTTTATATTAATAATAAAAATAATTATACTGATAATATAAGTTATTATAATAGGATGCCTAACAATAATAATAATAATAATAATAATAACAATAATGATGTTTATAATAATAACAATAATGATGTTTTTAATAATAACAATAATGATGTTTTTAATAATAACAATAATGATGTTTTTAATAATAACAATAATGATGTTGATAATAATAACAATAATGATGTTGATAATAATAACAATAATGATGTTTTTAATAATAACAATAATGATGTTTTTAATAATAACAATAATGATGTTTTTAATAATAACAATAATGATGTTGATAATAATAACAATAATGATGTTGATAATAATAACAATAATGATGTTGATAATAATAATAATTTTTATAATGATGAACATGTGATTTCTAATTATTTAAAGAAATTTTTATCATTTGTTCCTTTTATGTATAACATATTGAATGAAAGATTAAGCATTATAGATAACTGGAAATTAATAAAATTTATCAAATTTATTAATAAATTAGTAAGATATGAATACAGAATATATAAAAAGTTCCTACCCATAATTATTCATATCTTCTTTACAAACAAAGCAAAGAGTGTTATATATGAATGTTATGATTTTATACTTTTTAATTATAAGAAAAATTATAATGTGAATATTCCTAACGTTGACAGTTATATTAATACGTCTTTCGTATCGCAGGAGGTATCTGGTTTGGTTAAAAATATGGACACATCCGACGATATGAAGAATAATAAGAAGGGAAGATATAATGATAAATATGATGGTAATGATAAATATTTTGGTAGTGATAAACATGTTGGTAGTGATAAATATGTTGATAGTGATAAATATGTTGGTAGTGATAAATATGATGGTAATGATAAACATAGTGGTAATGATAAACATAGTGGTAATGATAAACATAGTGGTAATGATAAACATAGTGGTAATGATAAATATAGTGGTAATGATAAATATAGTGGTAATGATAAATATGACGATAAATATAATGACAAATATGTTAGTAATGACAAATATAATAAAAATACCCATATGAATGACAATCATGATAATGCCAACCACAATGATATTGATCGTAGTATACAAAGAAACAGTAATTATAATAAAAACAAAATTGACAATACAGAAGACGTTTTATGGTTGCAAGAAAATATAAATACATGCAATATTATTTACAAAGAAGAAAAGAGTATCAAACAAAATAATAGTGTTGGCACTTCATTTGATAGATTTTTATTTTATTGTTTTAAACAATTATTATCATCATTTTTTACAGAAGATAAAAATATTGTATATATGACAACCAATTTGTATAAATATCTTTTTATTATTCCTGATATATATGAATATTTTACACGTTACAATTTATTAAATGAATTTTCTAGAAATGTATTAAAAAATTTTTATCACAGAGATATAACTATTACAAAAAAGTTATTATATATATTATATTATTTAATAAATGAAAAAAATTTTGAACAAATTGTATATAGCATATTGATATATTTATATAATCACAACAATAATTGTAATATGAATGTACAATGTAAATCATTTGATTATGCTGATGAATATATTAATGTTATAATTAATTATTGTATTAATAATTTAGATCATTTACAAAATGTAAATGTTTATATATTTATATTATTTTATTTATTATGTTTAAAAAACCATGCAAAAGAAAATGATATACTTGAACAAATACATAAAATAAATAAGCAGTTAAAGATAACACACATCACAACGAATTTTTTAAGCTGTATATTTATTATAACATATGCATTAGGTTTTATAAAGGATATTTTTAAAAGACATGATTTATATATAAAAAATAATAAATTGGAAATGAGCAATTTATTATTGACAAAATATAAAGGACATGATAATCATAATATAAAGCATAAATGTATTGATACAAATGGAAATATACATATGAATGAAAATGTACATATGAATGAGAATGTACATATGAATGAGAATGTTCATATGAATGAAAATGTTCATATGAATGAAAATGTTCATATGAATGAAAATGTTCATATGAATGAAAATGTTCATATGAATGAAAATGTATGTTTTAATACAAATACATATAACGTTTCTTATAATAATATACAAAAGGAAGATGGATTTACACATGTAATATGTCCTCTTATCTATTTTAATAAAAAAAAAGAAAAATTCATAAATAAATTAAATTATGATGATCATGATGATAGTTATTTTCATGAAATAATGTCAAACTATCAAGACATATACGAATATATACTTATTAACGATATTTATAATTTAAAGAAAGAAATAAAAAATTTCAATATTTTAAATAAATATGATGTATTTGAATATATTATTATTATTTTAAAACTGTATGATAAAATATATACTGAGGGACACTACATGGAATGTGTACGAGAAACATCAGAGAATTATGATGCTGTATATGTAAAAAGAGAAATGAAAGAAAAATATGACACGATGGAAGAAAATTATGACAATGTGAAAGAAAAATATGACAATATGGAAGAAAATTATGACAATGTGGAAGAAAAATATAACAAGATGGAAGAAAAATATGATGATAAGAATATACAAATGAGTAATGAGAACCATCTTAGAGCATGTGAATATTTAAAATATAACAAATTAGATCATATAAAAGTCGAATCATATGAATATATAATATATTTTATTACTATTTATTTAGAAGAGACATATGACAAAATAAAAGAATTTAAAGATATGTTTTTTTTAAAAGTATTTTTTTTTACATTATATTTATTTTTTGTATTATTTAATTCATCAAATATATTATGGAATGTGATAAAAATATTTATGTTTTTTTTTCAGTTTAAGGAAAATCATTCTCTTGTACTCTTTTATTTTTATCGATGTTATATACATGTTAATTATTTAATAAAGGAAAAAAATGATGTATATAATTTGGATACATGTATTTTGTTAAAAAATATATTATCTTTAATATTAAATACTAAAAAAGAAAATTGTGAAACCTTTAATTTTTATAATTATTTTATAAATACAATAAATTTTCAAGAAAATGATGAAAAACATATGGATTTAAATGAACCTTTTAAATATGATGATTCTTTTTTTCTTTTTAATAGTTTCTTATCTGAAGGACAATCTGGAATCACAAATAAAAAAAATAAAAATATACAGAACAAACAAAATATACAGAACAAACAAAATATACAGAATAAACAAAATATACAGAATAAACAAAATATACAGAATAAACAAAATATACAGAACAAACAAAATATACAGAACAAACAAAATATACAGAATAAACAAAATATACGGAACAAACAAAATATACAGAATAAACAAAATATAGATAATGTAGATAATATAAAGAAAGAAACAAAAAAAAATATACATAACAGTATAACAACAAATGAACTTGATATTTTAAAAAATAAATATAAACAATATAAAAAAAAATGGATTGACACATTTCCTTTTTATATAATTTATCAAAATGATCATATTAAATTATATTTTAAACATCAAAAAGATAATAATGAATTAATTTTATATATACATTTAAAAAATGATTCTTTTATACTGAATAATTTCAATTTATACACATCATTAAATTTAATAAATTATAATATATTAGATAAATATAATTCTGATGATTCTAATTTTAATGATGATGTGCAAAATAATTTTTATAAATATAATATAGCAAATAAAAAGATAGATAATTATCATCATCATATTAATAACAAAAATTATATACAAATAAAAATTATAAATATGTCTATTTTTATATCTATAAAATATGACAAACTTATGTCAGATATAATATTGCATTATAAATATTTTTTTAATACAGAACATGTGCAAAATAAAGGATTTCTTATAATACCATACATAAAAATAGATCCTCTCCACTTATCGATGGAAGACTTTAAAAGGGTAAAAGGAAAAAACTGAATATAAAAAAAAAAAATATATATATATATATATATATATATAATATGTCAATATATTATATATGAAATTTTTTTTTTTTTTTTTTTAATTGGTCCTTTCAGGTCAATAGTAAAAACGCAATGTTAAGAAATATGAACTACGAAATAACCACAGAGAATAATTGCAATATTTATAAACTACTCTTCAATTTTTTTTTATTTTTATCACAATATTTGAATATATCTTTTTTTAACATGAACAATATTTTTGTTAATTTAAAAAATCAAGTAAAAATGAATGAATTAAGAATTATTTTTTGTATTTGCAAATGTGCTGACACAAGCGAAAGCACGAAAAAGAGTCTGAGCACTTTAGAAGGTAAACATATAAAAAGATAAAGTAAATGAACATAAATAAATAAATAAATAAATAAATAAATATATATATATATATATATATATATATATACTTATATTTGTTCATGTAATATTATTATATTATTACATTGCTGTAGTACCATGTATATTTTTTCTTATTATCATATCATCATAAAATTTATATATTTATTTATATATATATATATATATATATATTTATCAATTTACATGTATACACGTTTATTTTTATTTTTTTACATATTTGTAATAAAATCCTACTTATAGATAATATTATCTTATTATTAAATGTGCTACCTCAGAAAAAAGAAGAAAGTGATATGTCTTATATTTATGATATTTATATAAAAATGAAAATTTTAAATAATTCACAGGATGATAGTAACAAGCTTCTTGATTATTTTGAGTTTTATATCAAACAATTATTTTTACAAAAAATAAAAAATATTGAATTTTTATTCTAAACATGACACATAAATATAAACATTATAAATGTACAAATATTTTTTTATAATATTTATAAACGTTTTATATTCATATATAAGAAAAAAAAATAAAATATTATAGATATCTTCAATTTAATAAAAACAAATTAAACTCTAATATTAAAATAGGAAAAAATGTTTTAAAAAAGAAAAAAAAAAAAATTGTTATACGTTTAATCCATATTTAAATCAACTTAAATATTTATATGATAAATATAAACACTTGCCAAATGTTATATATTTATAAATCTTTATATCATTTAATATAGTGTTTAATTTTTTTTTTATATTATTTTATATTATATTATATTATTTTATTTTTTTGTACGCAATTAATTTCAATTTTTATTTATGACAACACTTTTGTACACATAATAAAAATGAACAGCTATTCTTCTAAGTCTAATTTTTTACACTTATATAAATAAATAAATAAATATATATATATATATATATATATGTTTATATATATTTTATTTATTTGCTTAATATACTCGTTTATAACTTATTACATCATATATGTACAATTTAAAAAAAAAAGAGAAAAAATTTATTTAATATTAAAAAAGGTGTTTTAAATTGTTTCTTTTTTTTTTTTAACAAACGAAAACAATATAATGAACAAATAAATATAAATATATACATATATAATATA